>JAUCMU010000026.1:1718923-1731548 GCA_032275025.1 Enteromius treurensis | reverse complement strand
ATGGATCTGATAGGCTGGCGAGATGAGGAGATGAATGGACAAAGCGATTTCGTGCGCGCTTCTCTCGAAACTCGTTTAGAGAAACGTCAATTAGCAACGTCTCCAAGATGCTTAAAAAAAGCTACCTGTAAAGCTACAGTACTGTTCAAAGTTTGTAGACACTAAAATTGCTGTAAAATGATGCTTTCAAAAAATTTAGTCTGTCTCAGTTCTGTTTCTTTATGTCATTCCAGACAGACTGGATGATGATCAAATCAGATCTCTGTGTGGAGCACAGGCTGTTGTCAGACTCCTTGTGCAGACAATAATCTTACTGCATTATTACAAATAATGACAAAAATAATGTTTGGAAATGTAGACTGATATTTCCAACTGACAAGCTACTGCAAAAGATAGAAATAACCTACTTAAAGACTTTTGCACAGTACTGTGCATAATATACACAATATATATAAACCAGCTGAAATGTTTTGAAATGACTTGTACCCATACCTGATTGAAAAAAATCCAGTCTTTCACTTTTACCTTAATTTGACTCTCGTTAAAAATTTAAATGCCTTTCACCAAGATGCACCTCTGTCGGTCACGGATTATAAAAAATGAAACTAAATTTAAATCTATAGGGGTGGTTGGAACTATTCACGCAGGTTAAAATATTTATTTAAAGCTTCTTTCTTTTCAGATTCTTATTTACAGCATTATTTTAATAAGCTGTATAACTTATTGGGAGAAAACCCAATAATTGGGTAGTTCTATGTGAAATAGGACATTGAGCACCCCCCTATAGTCAAATGGCATGATCACACCCCGCGAATATTCGACTGAGAGATTGGCAGTCGAATCCGGCTCCTCAAATCGAATGGTCGACTATTCAAGGACACCTCTATAAAAAAAGAAACACTAGTAGCATGAAAATAGTACATTTTAAGCATTAAATGTTAAATAGGCTTGCCATATGCACACAAAAGTACTGACAGAGTTTCTCACTTTCTGGAATTTTAGTCCATGCTGTAGGTCTGATTGCTGCCCATCCCTGGTCATGTTTTACTACAGGCCTGCTGCTTCATTTAGTTATTGTTTCAGATGGTGCCTTACATTTAAAAAATGCTGTTCATTTAAAAACATAATTTTAATCATTCCAGCAATGCATAATGACACAGTGGAATGCTCTTATAGATTATGTTTGAAACTCTGATGTGGAAATAATCTGAGTATGTTTTTTTAAATAGTCAGATGGGATGTTCTGTTTAATAATGTCCTATTTATCATTATCTTTATAATCTATTAGTGGTCTAGACTTAATATCACACCTGGGCCTAGGGGCAAATCACTTTTGAGACCTATTTAGATCACTGCAGATATACGCCTACTGATGAGACAAACCATTTGTATCTGTGATTCAACTGGTATAAAAAATTTTTTTTAAATCAGCATTTTAAGACTGGTGGCATTTGCCGTCAGTGATATTAACACAAAACTATGTCCGGTTGTGTGGACACAAGTGAACTACTGGTCCTTGAAACGATATATTTGCTGTGTGCAAATGCATTGTCAGTTTAAACTTTAAAGCACTGGGGCCAGACACTTTATGTGACACTTCAGACTGGGGGAGTAGAAGTATTATCACTGAGGAGGACACGGGCGTTTATGAACGAAAATCGGCAGATGAGTGAGTCAGAGGAAAAGGAAATGATTGTAAATCCATTCAGAACTTCAGGATTCTCATTTCAACAGGAAAAAGAGCGTTTTATTCCCGTCGTCCTGTGGCACATCCTCTTTCAGAGACGCTTCTTTTGGTTTCACCTGAATCTGAGGTGCTTCTGCTCGCTTCATTAAATTACATCAGAAAACACGCGGGTTTGCTAGAATATCTAAAACCCCGGAGGACTGGAAACCTGGAAATGAAGAGAGATTTTACGTTTTTCTGTCGGATTTGGATTGGGATTCCCTTCTTCTCAGGTGAGAAAGCATTTTAGTAAACACTTTGAGCACTTCGACATCTGTCGTAATAATAAAACGCGGAAAATCTTAAAGTGTGCTTTTAGAAAAACGCAGGGAAAGTGGAACGGTAACATTATGATTAACGAAGCTGTCAAAATTTGGAGCGCGCGAAAACTTTGTTATAAAGTGAATGTTTAACATTTGTCGGGTTCTAATCATTGTAACCTGTCTGACACTTTTTATACAGCTTTGTCCAGACGCGTATTGTCAATGATCTTGTTAGTATTAGCTCAGTTCTATATTACGCATGGCAAAGTTTTATTATGTGTATTGGTTCTTTCCTGATTATTGCTCATCATTATCGTTAAATTCATTTTGTACAAAACTCTTGATTTAATGCCAATTAAATCCAGAAATACAAATCATTTACAGAAATCACAGAAATTCATTCAATCCATTCAATTAACGATGATTTGTATGGTAATGATATTTTCGTCTCTTTAGTGCAATCATACTCATTATTTTTGTAATTGACCATAACTTTAATTAGTTAGGCTATGCATAATTTCATTACAATTTGAATGCAATGCTTCTCTTATTCACAATAATTGCAGCGTCTGCACTTTTGGTTACATTTTTCTATGTCAAAAGTGTATGATAGATCACTAGAGGGAGCCTTGTCTTTAATCTTGCCTGTTCAATGGATGTTGTTAATTGCTCTTGATGAAATCCAGTTCCAAATCCAGTTTAATTCTATACAGGCCGCAGTGTGGGTAGAAGACTTTAAAGGAACTTTGAATGAGCCATCGGATATGTTTTTTAAACTCTTGTTTTGGAGCAGTGACGATTGAGCAATGATTGCTTTCTCTCTTTTGTGCCTTCTTATAGATACAAGATCATGTTTTTATTTTGACTTTAATCTTCATGGCATTTCCTGGTTATCAATATCCTGCATACTATTTTTCTTTTTTCTTTTGCTCTGGTATTTCTTATGTACACAGTTTTATTCCAACAGAACACCTATGAAACCAGACCCTCAGTCAGGGGGTAAGGTATCAGCCAATCATAATAGTGAGCCATTTGAAACAACAAAGACTCGCTATTCTCTGCACAGGTTTCAAAACTCTGTTTCACGATAGTGGCAGAAAGAAAGGTTCACTTTGCTGTGAATCCCCCAATAAAGACATCAAGAGCCTTGAGTGCAGGTGTCATATAGTGAGAACTCATTCCTCCAGTGTGTTGACTGGTTACACATCAAATAGCAGCACCTCGGGTGAAGACTTTGGCAGAAGGATGAGCTTTCTCTAAATTCTAGGAATCTACAGCTACAAGAGCCCCACTTATAGATGACTGCATTAAAACATTGCACAAATGAAAACCATATGGCAGCTTGGTGACCCTCTGTTTGACTGCTTTGTCATAACAAGTGCTGTGTCTGTGCTAAAATCCAAACTGCTAAAATCCTTTTAAGCAGTGCAGCTTTCTTTGTAACCTGCATTTGTATTCTGTTGACTTAAAGAGCAAAAGTGATATAGCCTATTATAAATCAGTTACATTTAAAGACTTGTCATTTGCATTAGGATGTATGTGTCACATACAGGTTTATTATGTAACAGCATGAGAAATTTGTTGGCCACAACACTGAGAGTATCTGTAGTGTTTCATATAATAGAATGTAATTACTGTCTGGAGATTCCACTGATTAAACTCCAAATATATTTCAGCTCTCCAGCATGTTCTTAGTGTGAAATACGATTGCAGAACTCTTTAAAGGTGTAATTGTAAAACCATTTTTCAAAACTCTGAATTGGATTTTAAATGTGTTTATGTCATGACTTTTAGCAATGTGTTTTGTGTTGCTGTATACGGAGGTTGGAAATCTCATCTACCTGGCTATGGGAGCAGAGAAAAAAAAAAACAGCATCACTTTTACTATTATTTATTAATAATATATATTTCAGTTTAAGAGCTGCAGAGATTCTATTTTCTTTTTCATTCTTTCATGCCTCTGTTAAATCACTTACTATACAAGCAGAATTCTCTTATAGACTTTTAGTCTGTTTCGTGGTTTGTTTTTAAAGGGCTTGTCATCAGGTTATATAATGTGTTTTCACTTTAAATTGAGAGCCTTCTTGAGGGGCCTCAGCGTAGAAACATCTAAAGCTTATTGGTTTAAGCACAGAGTCACCATAACTGGTGTGAGCACCATGGCCTATGGCAATATTTCATGGTGCACTTTGAGGTGTAACAAGTGTTAGGTTTCTCTGGTCAGCGATACGGCATGGTCTGCCATCGGAGGTCAGGGAGGGTTCATGGGAAAGGGGACTGCCAGTGTTTCCTTGGCCTCCTCTGACTGATTCAATATTCACTTGCTTAATCTCATGATACCCATTTCTGTGTCTGCATCATTACATTAGCAGACTTATAATAGCTGCAATAGCTAATGACACCGGCCCACATGGAATCTGTGGCACCCCTAAAGATCTTGGCTAATTTGATTGTACTTTCAGCTGAGCTGATACTGATTCATACCAAGGACTCCTACTATTTTAGAACTGGTAGAAACAGCTCTTCCCATAGATCTAAATGGGGAATATAATATCTGAAATGACAGCGATGACAGAAAATGCGAAGATGCAGTGGAAAGAGGACAGTGTCCTGTTGGCAGCCTCCACAGGTACAGGAAATACTAGTAAGGGATGAGAAAGCGACATGTAGGAAACCCACACAGATGTCTCCCCTCCCACAACATCCTGACCTCACCCCAAATCCCAGCCAGGAAATAGGAAGGCCACAAGTAGGCAGATAGACATGCATGAAAGGACATACAGTCGCATTTTTGGATCTCATCCCCTCCCAGACGGGTGACAGTGGAATCAAAGTGTGTCCCTGGCCTTGGCTCTAGTGGACAGAGGAACTGCGTCCAGCTTTTTCTCCTTCACTCGTGTTTTAATGTGCATGTACATCCCCTCCCGGGGCTTGACCGATGTCCTCCACTGGGAGCAGCGGGATGCTGACTACTCAATCCAGGGAGGAGGTCTGTTCCGTGGCCTAGCTGCCCTCCAGTTGTAGGCCGGACATACGGCTATTTCAGGCCCTGTGCCCTACTGTCTGACTGGGATGATGTGATCTGACCCCACTGATAATATACAGAAGGATAGATAGATAGATAGATAGATAGATCAGGCTTAACATTTTACTGTCATGTTTCACTAAAGGAAATTGTGAAATGAAAAGCCAAGCAGGAAAACAGGAAATTTACTGGATAAGACAAAAAATGCATTTGCCTATCAAAGGCTCCATGTTTCCGTCCTCAGAGCAAAAGGGAAAATATTTTTGCCACGTGACTACCTTTGAAGGCTTTTTTCTCACAGTTTTATGTCCAGTAGTGCATAACAATCCAGCATGTATGCACAATTTATCTGTTTTCTATATCTGCTTTTCAGTTGACAGCCGTGAGAGGCCTATGTAATCTAGCATGCAGCTCCACTAGATTTGCTGTACTCAGATATACCCAGCAACAGCACTATTAACATTTTCCTTTTGGCTTTGTCATTCCACTTATTCTGAAGCCTGCTATATTACTGTAATGTTTATCTTATTAAAGGACTAAATAATTATCACAGAATATACATTTCTGGATTGACTAAAATCTAATCATTGAATTAAATCACTGCCCCAAGGGAGATGCTCTGGTATTTCATCTGAAACTCACTTTCGTTGAGAGTGCAAAACTAAATATCTTATTTTTGAAATCAGTTACTCATATCAACAGGTAGTCAGTTTTATGGAAACAGCAAAGGTTTGTAATCAAAACAATAAAATACTAAAAACATGTCTTCCTTTTGACACAAAGTATGATTACATGGGCAGATTACTGATTAATAAACTTATTTTTGCTTGGTTCCTAATACTATCGAAAACATTTTACTGTAGTGCATGATTTGGAAATGAATAATCATTGATGTTTGCATCACAAAACCAGCTCTATATCTATATGGCTGACACAGACTAGTAAACTTGCTCAGTAGCCCACCTGGTACATTGTACTTGCAATATAAAAACAGAATAGTCATTAGGGGTGTGACAAGATCTCGTGGCACGACTGATCTCGCGAGAACTTGGCCTTATCCTTGGGATAGTGGTATGATGGGGCGCAGCAAATCTCTGACGGGAAACTGCTGTGCGTGTTCTAGTTATGATGTGCTGACACAAATTCCAGATTGTTTTCAATGGTTCCTTTATCGTTTCCAGTGTAGGCAGACATAAGGCCTGGGTATACTTCACTTTGCACAGCCGCAAAGCATACTCAATCGTGGATTAGTGCTCGTCACACCCCTCATAGTCATGATTCGCGATACTTGATAAAGAGCTTAAAGCGAAAATGGCTTTGTTTCTATTCACACTATTTTAAGCATTATTGTTTAATTTTAGTGCTGGGTGTAGTGTAGGTGGTAAATTATTAGCGAAAGAGCATTCATTTTTATCACCCATACATACAACAAACAACATACTAAAACTTTGACAGATACATATTGATCTGTAAATTCAGATAAATTGAATGTGCTTTTTGCACCACTCAGGGGACTTTTTAGTTTAAAAGTGAACCTTGGTTTCCAATTACTTTGCTGAAAAAACAACATAACCTGGTTTAATGTATTTTAGTTGGTTTGCTCTAATTCTAACCAGCTTTGTCTAAGACTAGCGATGCACTTTTAGCTGTTGTTTAAAACGAACAGTTGTTCATTTTTTAAACAATAAATAAATACATGAAAAATATTTTTCGTTAATGCTGTATGATCAGTTGACAACCTTGCTTTTCCCTATCATTCCCAGTAGCTCAGGGAATATCACAACTCATGCTATGCTCACATCCAACTCACTCTGAACAGCATCTCATTCTAAATTCCACGGTCCGAAATTCCATCTGGGTTGACATGACCAGGCCACTGCGGAAAGTTTAATCCAGGAATTTATTTAGCCTCCAGTTGAGTTTTATCCCCAACACTAAAAAAACGAAACAATAAGGAGGTATCTAAACACTGCACACATCCAGTATCTTTTGCAGCGTGCTTTGAATTACAAACAAGCGATACAGTATGTGCCCTCATCTGTCTCTGCCTAGGGGTTAACCCCTGCTAACTGCTTATGTATTACTCTAGTCATATATCACACTGACAGGTTAACAGTCAGAGCCCCAGACGACGACTACACACAGCATCCTTGTGAAAGAAATGTATATCCATATGGAAGAGATCTGGCAGGCACACAGAACTCCAATCACCATGTCATGCCAATTTAGCATAGAATCTTCAGTTTACGCTGGATGATTTTAAAACGCTGCCCTAATATTTTTAAGCTTCATGTAAGTCTGCTATCAGATACCTTCCAAGTGTCTCTGATTTGGCTCATTCCTTGGTGCCATCCAGCTGTGTCTATGGGCTGTGTTTTGGCAGAAAACACGTTTGCGTGAGTCAAACATCCTTGCAAATGTTTTTGCTGTGTGCAGGGGAGATTTAAAACAAGGTCCATTGAGCATAGTACTGCTAGTATGGATCATTTTTTTCGTGTGTGTCATCATCACATCTGGGGAGAGTAAATGAGAAATGCGGTGGATGAGGAGTGACCGCTCACACTGTGAGCTGCTTAATGTTTGTTATAAATCTTTTCAAGTCAGCGTGTAGGCAACTCAATCTTTCTAGTTCAAAGTTAGTAAACCATGTGGCGATAGATCATATTTAAACCACAAGGAAGACAGAATTTGACATGTTTAGCAAAATGCATGCTTTTTCTGCACCATTTCCCTTTGATTTTCTATCAGTAAGTTTTAAGCGCATGCTAGGGAATATAATGTCAGCCATTCATTAAATAAAATGCATTCGAATGTATATTTGTCTTTGTGTCAGGAGATCTAGACTTTACTCTTATATTTTCATGCTATAAAGTTATCATCCAGATACCACAAAAATAACAAATAACATAATTTTACTATCTGCAGTTTCCTTTAGATGTAATGCAAATCTCTTAGTTTGAATCATTCATCACAAATCATTCTTGTTTTTTTTAAGTAAATACTTTCTTTAGTAAATAAATTAGTTGTGAAATATGCATATCTAAATTTATGAATATATAAATCTTTATACATTTATAAACACTATTCATCTTAAATCACACCTTTAAGTTAAGGCTCCAGTCTCCTGGACACTTTTTATTTAGGTTTCAGAAAAGTTTAATGGCTGTCTGGCAAACTGAGATCTCCGTATGGAGATATTCTTGATATTTTTCAAGAGCGCCACAGCAAACTGTGAGTGTGTCTTAGCATCATTTGTTGTTTGGATATTTGGGAGCATTTGAACCTAAAAACAATGTGTGACGTCACCTTTTAACCGTCTAAGAGTAGATTTATACAGCTTTTAAATGGCCTTTTGTGGAATGCCATCTATCAGAACATCTGCCCCTTTAGAGATGTTGAAGAAGGGAGCTGACTACTCATTCTTCTTTTCAAAACTATCCATAGTGGTTTGATAATATTTAAGTCGGGCAGAGTTTATTTTGGTGATCCAACAGTCCAGGTTTTGTAGTGAATTCATCTTCTTCATATTTTAGCATTGGTGATTATGGGTGTTCTTTTAAGAAACAGGGTCTTTATGGTGAATATAAGGTTTGCTCTCACTTTTGCAGCAGTAATTCTGTGTTATTTGGACGCAATCTTTCTTATTATTCGAGGATCCCTATCATTCACTTAATACTGTATACTTGTCTGCTGAAGTCTTTTCATGTTTATGTAGTCATAATCATAAAGGCTGTTGTTCCAAAAACACAAAACAAGTTGGCTGTTAAGATATTTCTACTGCAAAAAACAACCTATAGAATCTACTCAATAAAATTGAGGAAACAATTTGCACTCAGTTTGTGTTAGTAGATTATATCTTGTATATCTGGGTAAAGAAAACCTACATTGACAAACTTAAAAAAAAGGTCATGTCTATCTAATATTTTTTTATACATTACAAAACTAATTACCCATTAAAACTGAGTAATATTAACTCTATTTTACTATTACCCAATAGGAATAATTACACATTATTTATTCAGGAAAGTTAAATTTACCTAAAAATGGTCAGACACAGTATATGGAACAGTATTTCATCTTTAAAATGTATGTACAAAAGAACCCTCTCTTACAATCAATTTCAAATAAAGTACAATTTCATGCACTCATTCTACAAAAACATCTTAAAAGTTTCCAATAAAAAAATAAACCAATCTCTTCATGCATGTCAGAATATGCACCAAAAAACAGCATTCTTAAATTCTGTCTCACATTTGTTCGTTTCAAACAATAGGAAACTGTGATTTTATGTAATTTATGACTTCAATAGTTACAACACTAGAAATGAGAGATCATGCATCACCAACACCTTCATTATTTGGTTTGTGGGGCCCTCAAGTTCATCCTCCTGTTAGAAAGAAAAACATATTTTTGAACATTAGTTTAAGCATATTGACATGTTTCAGTAAAGCTTTTGTTTGGTTTTGTTTTTGTAAAATTACATTACTACCATGATGCCATTCAAATATTTTGTCAATGTGTCTTTATTATTAAAGTGGGCCATGATATACCCCAGTTAAAAAACTAATCCCCCATAATATCGGCCATAATTAATTCTCACACATTTCATTTTTAAAGAGTTGAAGATGAACACTGTCATTATTTATTTATTCACTCTTATGTTGTTTCCAAAATCAGAACATGAAAATAAACATATATTTATATATTATTAAAGTTTTAAAAAGTAAAGTGTATTCACTCAAAACGGAAGTTTAAAATTCATAAATAGAT
Source organism: Enteromius treurensis (assembly GCA_032275025.1). Classification (NCBI taxonomy): domain Eukaryota; kingdom Metazoa; phylum Chordata; class Actinopteri; order Cypriniformes; family Cyprinidae; genus Enteromius; species Enteromius treurensis. The sequence continues at coordinate 1,721,764 of JAUCMU010000026.1, read as the reverse complement.
CCATGTGAAAAAAAATCAATGTGAATATGATGACCTTGATACACTTGATATGATATAATTATAGGCCTTTGTTCACATATAAACACTAGCAAACAGTGTTTTTGCGGCATCCGGGTGAGCATTAATTTATGTTCCCTTATTAAATGTAAATAATGTTAATAAAAGCTTCAATTAAATCTGTTAGGCTATCATATAAAGCGACTGTGTATCTTCAGAAGACTTGGATTAAACTGCTCAAAAGTTGCTGTTTTTTGATGAACTTCTTGGATGAAAAAAGTATTTTTATGGGACAAAATGTTTTCCATTTAAACATGTATATACATATGTGCATTGAAGACAAACTAAAACCTTATGCGTTTAGAATAACATGACTGAGTAAATGAGGACAGAAATGTCACTTTCATGAGTGAATTATCCCTAAAATGTACTGCCTAACAGAATAAACGTGTTTGTTTTAAACTGGATTGGTTGCTGATGGACTGGGTGATCAGCTGAATCACAGTGACTCATAATGGAAATGAAACATGGGGTATCTTCCTTAAGACAACAGACAACTCGACCATTTTTTCCTTTAATAATCTGGAACTGTACAAAGAAAGAATTTTGGAAGTTTAGAATTTACTAAAGGTTTCCATGTTGCAATGTATCTACAAACTCAATATCACTGAAACAATTAGCTCAAAATGAATTGGCAGAAGATATATCAAACCCAGCACTTTTTTTTCTGTGTTACAGTATTAAAGAATTCTATATGTCATGTACAGTAGTTAAAAACCTATATTCTTTATAAGAGGGTGAAACATTAAACAGTTGGGGTCAGTGACTGCATCCCTGGGTTTTCTACAAAGAGCCTGAGTGCAAGAAGGAACACAATTGTTAAAACGTATTAAAATAAAGTACAAATTTTAAATAATAATAATAACATAAATGAATACACTGTTATTGACAGTTTTTGGATTGTGACTGTACATTTAATTCATGCTGTTCCTGCTATTGCATGTGATTTCCTTTGGTTTATTTTTAAGCCTAAATCATTAACTCAACTACTGTGCAGATAACAAAAATTACCTTAATAAAGCTGACAGCTTTTTATCGTTCCGGCTATTGGGCTGGGAATCAGCTAGATTAAATTGCACCCAAACTGGTAGTTAAGACCAAAGCAGATATAATTCACACAGGACTTTAGAAAAAATAAATACATGTGAAACCCTTTTATTAATTTCATATTATCCATTGACTGGTGATATCCCACTATAAATCTTCAGAGCTGAAAATACTGCTCTTGAAAAACCACCAGGATGTTCATGTTAACTGTAAACAGGTCATTGACTCGCCATCAAATATTTACAAAATTCTATTGTTGGCTTTTGAGACCGGATGCGTCTGAAACAGATGGATTGTGCACATGAAATGCACTGGTTTCAGAAATATTTCTTGTGATTGACATGTTGTGCTTATGGTGTCTATGGAGTCACAGGGACAGGCATGAAAATGATTTTGCTCTGCTAGTCTAAAGAAAAAGAGTAGATGCCACTCTCACTGTCTTTTACTATATTTAAATATCTGCCATAGCTGTGATAGCTATGTCAATTCGACTGAAACATAGCAAAATCATTCATCATGTTATATACAACCTTATTATATTACACACACACACACACACACATATACTGTATGTCTATTTTTATTAAAATAAGCTAAATATATAGTTACAATAGTAAGGTTTAAATGTAAAATGTCATAGGCAAGGTTCCTTGAATTCCTCAGAGGTTTGGCTGTAGATAAGGAGGGGGATAAAAAAGTATATTTCATTCATTTGGTTTAACTAAAAAATTGCCCCGATTTTTTAAATAGACCACAATAGCAATAATGTGCAAAAACAAATTCATTAATCAATACACAGTGTCATATATCTGTAATGACGGAGACAGGGACGTGCGGATCCATTAACAAGCTTTCATTATCATTCATGGTCAAACAGGAAGAGTAGATCGACGGCAGACAGAAGCAACAGAGACAAGTAAAATCGAATATCCAGGCAAAAATCCGGGCAAGCAGCACACAATTGCAAAACAGAGAATAAACAGTCCAAGATAAAAATACCAGTTAACAGTCCAATGGAGAAAACAAACACGGGAAAGAACGCTTGGGAATGTTACACATGGAAAACACAAAACCTCGCAGTGAGTGAGTGTCTAGCTGTGGTTTAAATGCAGGTGAGAAGGGGTGTGAGTGAGTAATGCATGATGTGATATGAAGTACAATGTCTGTGTAATCAGTCCAGGGATGAATCATGGGGAATGGTGTTGCTGTGGTAATGGTGCAGTTCTGGATGGGGTTCCATCTGGAGGGGCTTGTGGGCACTCCAGCGGGCAATCATGACAATATCAATATCTTGTTGCAGTATAATTTTAAAGAACAGTGGTAATTCAGCCTTTCTAAAATCTAAAAAAGGAATGAAAATATTTCCTGCTTACTCAGAAATATACCACATTATGTATATAAATTAGAAACACAAATTTCAGACTCTGTATTCAGTTGCATAAATGATTGTATTTTTTTCCTCACAGGATATTGTGTATCAATTTCCACTATTATTGTCCTCTGAAAGCAACAGAAGACATTTAAACCATCAACACTCCTAGACCAATTAACATGTGCTCAATGACCTTTTGACCTTTCTGTCTCACTGTCTGCCAAACACAAACCAGATTAAAGGGCCTTTAATGTGTTAAATGAACATAAAATGTTATGGTTGTTTGGGCCTCTCCATGGATCGCCACCTTACCGTGGTGGAGGGGTTTGAGTGCCTGAATGATCCTAGAAGCTATGTTGTCGGGG
>JAUCMU010000026.1:1696039-1707113 GCA_032275025.1 Enteromius treurensis | reverse complement strand
AGCCGGCACTACTTATGTTTAAAATCCCTCCGCGCCAACAAAGATTACCGTTTGGCGCCATCTTGTGACAAACACTGCACAACATAAGGTGCAATAAATAACTAAAACACTGTTCGGGGCTTAATTCTGCGGTAACTACCGGCTGCCTGTACATTATCCCTTACTTATTAACCTAACCCTACTTTTATAGCACTTGGTCATCTGTGGTGTATAAATGATGGTAATCAATGCTTTTCTTGTTTTTTATCCGATTCATTGATTAAAAATCACTGTGCTCATTTACATGTGTACAGCTGATGATAATATTTTCAAAGTGGCTCAGTTCACAGTACATACTGCTTCTCACAAAACTTGACAAAAGTTTAACATGAATTTGTGAAAGTAATGTGTGCTAGTTTCACATTTACTATTGCATAATTTTCGACAATTTTGTGGAAAGATGTTTACAGCATTTTACTAAAGTAAAAGCTTAAGGATTTGAATGTATGAAATTGAAGAATTTAAGACATAAATATTTGTATTGTAATTTGTAATATCTGTTGGTTCTTGTGAAGAGTGAACTTCGATGCGAACATGCTATTACCATTAGCAGCAGTGTCTTTCTTCTAATCTTGCATGCTATGTATTTATTCTTTTTTCATGCAGGGAAGGTGCTTGGCCATGGAGCTTTTGGAAAAGTGATCGAAGCTTCAATCTTTGGGCATGACAAGAAAACCTGTTCAAACACAGTGGCAGTAAAGATGCTGAAAGGTTCAATCTTACCGAAAAAATTACAGTTGAAACAAAAATGTCCATTTATTTTCATATATGTGATATACTTAATGGCATATGTGTATATATCACAGAGGGAGCCACAGCCAGTGAACACAAAGCTCTGATGTCAGAACTGAAGATCCTCATTCATATTGGAAACCATCTCAATGTCGTCAACCTTCTTGGAGCATGTACCAAATCTAACGGTATGAACTCAGCATTATAAAATAGATACCTTTTGGTCTTGCATGCTGATTGATCAATACAGAGATTCAGTTTGAAAAAATACTAAGCATTGAAATATTACATCCTCAGCTACTGTGTATATCACTGCAGCAAGGAAAGTTTACATGTCAGGGACTATCTTCTGGCAGAATGATACCACTTACAAAATGCACTTACTTTTCTTTGTATTGATTTGGCCAATATGACAGTATATTAAATATATATATATATATATATATATAAAGCCATAACCTTTCTGTGTTTGATGTGCTTGTAACCCAATATTGACATAAACCTGTTTGTCTGTTTAACATCTCTGATTGTCAGGTCCTCTCATGGTTATAGTGGAATATTGTAAATACGGAAATCTCTCCAACTTCCTGCGTGCCAAAAGGGAGTTCTTCTTACCGTACAGGGTGAGAGAAATAAATAACATGTTGATTTACAGTACATGTATCTGCCCCCTTACAACAGCACTACAGTCAATAATACCTGATATGTGTTCTGGTGTAACATGTGCTTGTGTTTGCAGGATCGTTCTCCTAAAACCCAGAGTCAGGTGAGACGGATGATAGAAGCGGGTCAGGTCAGCCAGCATGACCACCAGCCGTCCACCACTTCCAACATCAACCCTCCAGCGCAGTCTCGTGGTAAGAGCACTCAGAAGTCAAAGGGCAGATTGTCTAATATATATATATATATATATATCTTCAGGAGGAATGTAAATAATGTGTTTGAATTTGAAATATGCTGCAATAACAACAAATTTAACAACAAAGCACTTGAACAGAGAAATATATCTTTAAATCAAATGAGCCATTTGCTTCGCAAAATGAAACTGGCGACATCTGCGGGTGCAAGCATGCATACAATATTGTAAACTAACTGCAAATTATACGTTTAAAGTTTAGTTGATGAAATGTTATTAACAATCATGAAATATCATTAAGTATGAAGTGTCTGTATAATAGCATAGCAACATGCTCAGAAGCCCTTAGCAATTTCATAGCAACACCCAAGCAATCACCCACAGCAGCCTAACTGCCTTTTTATTGAATTGTCTTCCTGACAATTTTCTGATTGACATTATATAATGCTTTTAAGCTTTTGTCGGGGTATTTTCTTTTTCTTTCCCCAGTTGCGGTGGATGATCTTTGGAAGACTCCACTCACGATAGAGGATTTGATTTGTTATAGCTTTCAGGTTGCTAGAGGGATGGAGTTTCTGGCGTCTCGTAAGGTACATTTGAAACATGTTTTCAAGCTTATCCTCTCAGATGAATCAATAGTCACATTTAGTGGGTTGTAGATCTCTTCTTCAGCTGTCTATGCTCATCAGACAGCAGAAAGTTATGTGGGATGCAGATTTTTACAAATGGGAACAAAACCCTAGATCATCTGAAAAAATCAAATCTTATAACAAAACAAAACTGTTTTGGATTATGGGAAAAAAAAGCAAGTAATAAAGATCTGCTCATCTATTATGAAGTAAGGTATAGATTTAGTCATCTTGAAAATTGTGTATTGACAGTGCATTCATCGTGACCTGGCGGCCCGCAACATCCTCCTGTCCGAGAACAATGTGGTGAAGATTTGTGACTTTGGGTTAGCTCGAGACATCTACAAAGACCCTGACTATGTGCGAAAAGGCAATGTAAGAGAAACCCTTTTAAATAAAAGCAAGTTTTCTAGTGTAGTAAAAACGATAGTGTTTGTAACAGAACATAAAATGTTTCAAAGAACAAATTGACATAAAATCCTTACAAAACAAATTCTAAAAGGTCTTCAAGATGTGTTTGTGTTCTCCTTCATTTATTTATATTTGATTTTTATGTAAAATATGACCTGGACATGCCAAATGTGACCCCACATGAGATTCAATACGAATGCATTTCAGGAAAGGCCAGTGGTTAGAAATGACTTCTGTGGCCTTTGCATCATGATATAAAGATATCAGCAATCCATTGAAAATTGTCAGAAATGGTGAGGCAACACATAATAAATGTCATTTGGAAAAATAAAATACAAACATACAAACAATACTAGTGGTATTACTGCATGACATAAACATAATGAAGCAGAAAGGGTAGGTTTATGAGATTACCCTTGACAGGCATTGATGAATGGTTGACCTACTGCAAATCATATCAGCTCCAGCATCATGATAAGAGTGTATTCTCCCACAGGCACTATTATAGGTGAAATGTTATCTGTCTTTGCAGGCTAGACTGCCGCTGAAGTGGATGGCTCCAGAGAGCATCTTTGATAAGGTTTACACCAGTCAGAGTGATGTATGGTCATTTGGAGTGCTGCTCTGGGAGATTTTCTCACTAGGTAAGAGTCTAGATGATACCTGAGAACTGGCAATTCCTCCAATCCCGACAGTTTTGTTTTGTGAATACTGTATATATGGAATGATTACTTTTTTTCTTGTTTTGAAAGTCTATGCTTTCCAAGGCTGCATTTATTTGATAAAAAAAGACTTTAAACTTAAAACTATCTTTTTTGTTTTATACATTTCAAAATATAATTTCTTCTTTTGATCTCTCTTCTTAAGAAACTTTTTTTTTATTGGTTCTTAACTCTCACCCTACAAATTAATTCTGTTTAAAGTTTTCCTAAACTTGTATAACGGCTGGATTGTATCATGTCCCATTAGGAGCATCTCCATACCCGGGCATCCAGATCGATGAAGACTTTTGCAAGCGACTCAAAGACGGTACCAGGATGAGGGCACCAGACAACGCGTCCCCTGAAATGTGAGCACTGGCCTAATGACTCTGTCTTTGCGTTTGATCTACTCCAACCTGCTAATCACACTGATGACATCATACAGAGATGAAACTCTGACATGTGATGCGTGTTCTGCTAGATATGGCATCATGCTGGCCTGCTGGCAGGGCGAGCCCAGGGAGAGACCCACGTTTCCAGCTCTGGTGGAGATACTTGGAGATCTACTTCAGGAAAACAGTCTACCCGTGAGAACATTTTAAAGAAACCTACATTTCTGTACATTCAGTCATAATATTTGAGCATCACACACTACCTTTATATTTCTCAGCTCAGCTGGTAATAAAACTGATAGAATGACTAACAGTGTATATTTTAATGATTGTGTGAAATAATTTTTTTTTTTTTTTTTAGGAAATAGCGTTTAATGTGTCTCAGAGCTCAGAGGATGATGGCTTCTCACAAGCTTCCTCTAGACCACCATCACAAGAGGAGATCAGACTCGCTTGCAACACAATGTCCACTCGGTACATACACATTTTATTTCAGCGTTGGGGTCCTTATGTTAACTCTGTAAAGTGTAAGATCTTAAAACATCGTTCTTCCTCATATAGTGTGTCACGAAGCTCATATTCAATGTGGATAAAACACTTCAATTTTATTCTCCTAAAATTGATTTATCCAAAACTTAACAGAAGTGTACACTGGAAGATTTTGGTGTTTTATGACTAGTCTCAAAATGTTCTGGAATGATTCAGAAAGCACATTATACAGGATAGTCCAGAACATTACAGAAAACTAGCAAATTGTAAAAACATTCAAAACCAGTACAAACACTTTTCTGTACTAAACCAATTTTTCATAATTAACGATAGAAGTTCTAAAATTGACCTGACCTAAATATTTAACAAAATGTTGAATAAAGTGCACTAATACAATAATAATTAGCACCACCTGAAGGAGGACAGTTTTAGTATTAGTACTAGCTTTTACTTGCCAAGTATAAACTATCAACAATAGAGGGCATCTTTTCAACAGGTTTTCATGTTTTGATCATGTTAAGAATGTAGAGACTTTAGAAATTCATGTACATCAAATGTTTATTAAATTAACATTATAAAACGGAGAATTCCGGACCTTGTACTCGAAGCTGTTGTAAAGTACTCTACAGACATACACCATTGTTTATGTCTCTGTGTTGCTTGGCAACCACTTTGTTGCAACCACAACCGTTTCTGAGGAACTACACTGTTTGGCGGAAGAAGAGTGTTTTTATTAATATCATCACATTTTATTTGCTTGATTTTTTTTTTTTTTTCTTGCTACATATATGGAATAACCATTTCATAAAAGCAATAGACCCCATCAAGCTGTGGTTTACAGTGAAATAAGGGGAGTTGTAATACTGTCTTGTATGCTGTATTAGGAATTTGAATAAGCTTATAACCCTTAGTATGAAAAAAATATTATGTCTGTGATAAATGATAAATGACTAGAAGTCTTTCTAATCAAATGCCCCTTTGTTGAACATATGCTTCTCTCTGACCAGATATTACAACTGTGTGCCTTTCGCTGGCTGCATCATGGTTGGACCCTCCAGCACGTGTCACTCACGAGTAAAGACCTTTGAGGAACTTCCTCTGGAAATGACATCACACAAGACACATCATGTACGACTAAGACCTCCAGAATATGCATAGTCTTGACAAGCTAAAGGATGTTCATGTGTATATTGCTTAATGCACTTTTGTGTCCCTGTAGGACAGCCAGACAGACAGTGGGATGGTTTTGGCATCAGATGAGCTCGAGAGGTTTGAACACAAGCACAGAGAGGCCATGTTGAAAAAGTAGGTGATACTGAAAAATATGCACACCATTTATCATTAGAAAAAAGCTATAGCTTACTCCTTTTTTTAATTGATACATTTTAGTTTCATTGAGTATTTTGTCATTGTGTGAACTCTCACATCGTCTCTGTAGTCCATCGGCGGGATGCAGCACAGAGCGCCTCATCAGTTCTCCGTCCATCAGCAGTAGCGGTAGTACACAGCGCCCACCCTTCTTCAGCCAACTCTCAGGCCAAACCTTCTACAACAACGAGTACGGCCAGCTGTCAGAGGAGGGCATCAGCGATTTCTTCTCCTCGCCGGATCAGGCTATATACCAGGGAGCCTGCCCGGCAACCTCCAACCTGTAACAGCAACAATTGGCCAGTTGTAACCATGCCCCGCCGCCTCACAACCAACTGAACTGATAACTAGCTTTAAAAAGTAAAGTTCTCTTAGCAGCCACTGGGTGGCACCATTGTCAATTTCAAACCAAAAAATATTTTATCGCCTTACATATATCTTTATATATAAGAGTAAACATCTTTTTATTTGTACAAAAAAATAAGAGAAAAGAACCAGAATGGAGAAAAAAATAAAGGAATATATAATCTTTTGACTGATTATTTTTTTTCACTGTTTAAGTGACATTTGTTGTTTAACAAAACAAATTACATTAATTTTTTAAATACTGCATAAAACAATGATGTCGCTATATTTAAAAAATAATTGATACATAAGTGTAAATATATATATTTTTTTAAATAAGGAGATATTTATTACTAAAAACAATAAACACAAGGCACGTATTTAACAATATAATTAAAAACAAGTCTTATGTTGAATGGCTCCATAATGTTTATTTTAACTCCTTTTCAATAGTATGGTACACCTCAAAAAAAAAAGAAGAAAAAAACAACCTTAATTTTGAAAAGATGAACAAACAACAATGAAACCAGCTGTTGCTGTGGTTTATTCTCACCGTGGTAAACAAAGTGGCGTAGCCCAGATGATGACGTCCATTTGATTAAGTAGGGCTAAATGATATCTGCTAAAACAAGTGTGGAAACTCGAGTCGTGGTTTGTTTTATTTAAGTTTAACTAAAAAGTTCATGATGTATCGAAGTAGTTTGAGCCACGGAGCTGAAAAGTAGGTTATGGTTTCTGTTCTCTTTTAATGGAGTGAAAATACACTTCTGTTGCCATGTCAACTTGTGGCAAAGACACATCACATATTTGACGCATAGCTTGCTTTCATGTGGAACAGTCCTGTGTAACCAGTGCAACCTGATTTTAGAACACGGTCAAAACACTGACAGGAAATTATTCAGCCTCTTTACAGCAGTGTTGAGAGGGAACGCTTGACAAGACGTAAACAACATGTTTCCAACCTAATCTTCAAAACAATAAATGGTTAACCATTAAACATGATGGACTGAGGAAATAAAAATACAGTTAAGGCACAAAGTACCTTTAGAGACACAGAAATAAACAAAAAGGCATTCCTTCAAGGGTCTTTTAGTTAAAAAAGAAGACATTCATCATTTTCCTTCAATCAAACAATCGAAATAAAATACATGTCTGCAACCAAGGATGACATCAGAGTGCAAGATGGAAAGACAATCTGGGAAATACAGCATCCACTTCATTAAAACATACAGGTTCATCTCATGAAATACATAGAGCTCACAGCCCACCCCCAAATCAAAAGTAATTGATCGGGTAATATTGATCTGATTTTAAAAACATCCAAATTGTTTGAATTGTGACATTTTCATGAAAATCAAACACCTTTAACCCCAATACTCACATGTCTATAACGCATCCGGACATAATTCTCAATGATAATTTTCATTAGTGTAGTACAATACTGTAAAAATACAGTAATTTTATTTAAATCTGCAAATATTAAAAAGCAAAAACCAAATACTTCCATGATGTGCAAACTCAGTATAAATAATACATGATTATTTGTATAATGAGAATCGGAAGAAATGGGTGTAACCGTCATGCAAATAAATCACATTCTGTCCATTTCGAGGCACGATATGACCCCAAAAATCAAACACAAAGTGAACCCGATCAAACTAACAAATCTCAGTCACGTGTATTTAAATGAAGAAACCCTGGCGTCCTTCCAATGAGTGAGACAGGTTCTTTCCACATCAGTTCTATGAAAGTTGTGGGTGAATTAATATGGCAGCGAAGTAAGGAAATCACCTACATACCCCAAAGAAATCCCTGTAACTCCTCCTATTTAAATGTTTAGAGATGAAAACCAGTCTATCCAAATTGAACCGTTTTCCAGTTAGTGTGGTTCATGATAACAACGGGGTGTGCAGAGGTTTGGCTGGTATAAATAAAAAGGCATGGTACGTGGTTATGAGTACTCATGACATTTTCCCAATCTGGATTTTCTTCCAGGCTTCAGAGGCTGTGAATATGCAGGAGTCAATGATGCCGGCTACTGTGAATGTCCCGCCGATGATAGCACAAATCTGACCAAGACAGAGCCAATATATCATTAGGAAAAGAGAGAGACGGAGAGAAAGAGAAAGCTATGGGCATAGAGAGTGACTCACAGTAGTGATGAAGCGGTAGAACGGCTGTCTCCTCTCTGTGTATTTTACTGTGATTGGACTCAGGTCGTAGCGAAACCATATCGCCGGGATGATGCGTCCCGTATGGCTATATGCCACATACTCCTAGAAAACAACACTTTCATTTTTGGTCCAATTCTCACTATTAACTACGTCTTAACTATGAACAAACTCCATTACACAAAACACAAATATATTCAAAAGGATGCACATATAACTATATTTAAAAAGTAAATATAATACTATTAGAATTTAAATAATACTAATAAAAAAACATGTTACACAGCATGAATGCATTAGTGGACATGTGAGAGACCCCTGAAATCGGATATCAATTTATTAGGACAGAAATTAATACATTTCTTTTTATCTGGTTTCACTGAATAATTATTTAGAAAAAAAGGCCAATTAAAATCTGCCTACAACGCTTAAAGTCAAATCTCCAGTTTAAAACAGCCCCTTAAAAAAAGTCATTTGGCCACAACTACGCCTCATTACTCATTAAAAAGCAGTCTTTGGCCTATAGGCAAAACATATAAGTCCAAAATTGACCTGAATGGGGACAGTGGTAACAATTATAAACAACTGCACTCAAACAAATATCAATATTTCAGTACGTTTAGACTTTCTGTTTCACACCTGGTGTCTCCTAGAGCCAAACAGAGTCAGAACAAAGCTTTGACATTACACATATACTTTGAGTACTTTTTACACCCTCTGAATAAGAACAACCTGACTACATATTAACTCACAGCACATGGCCTTCTGGTCACGTACACACATAAGGCCACCAGCTGTCACTGCAAACACCCCCTAAGAAGTGTCTTTAAAGGTGATAAATGGTTGATGGTACTTAATAATAGAGAGACCGAATTCATTTAGCATCTATGGTAAGCACAGGTTGATTTAGGAGCCATCAGCAGAGCGCATTCATATATTTAGACAAGCAACTTCACCCAGACTTCTCAGTAACGTGGATGTGTGTGTCAAATGACCTTGTTTGCCACGGTGTACTGGTAGGAAAATCTCTGTTTCCCTCCTATGTCCTCATAAACCGTAGGGACGATCTTGAGAATGTAATCGTGAGATGCTAAAGCTGAAAAATAAAAAAATGCATGGCTTAATTTCTCTTGAAATTATACACAGATACAGATAAACAAACAGGATGGTGGCTTATTTCATTGGAGTGACGTAGTTCTTTCTCCTGTTACTCTGAGCTATTTATGTGCTGTTTTGTAATACGATCTGTGTGACTAGTGTTGGGTTGGACTCATAAGTATTGCTCTTCGATGCCTCTCAGTTACACGAGTCCACAAACGAACAAGTGTAAGCAATGTGTGCAGCAGCAATGCAGCAATAACAGTCCTGCTTATAGGTTTAATAACCTTTTACAATAACTTCAAGTATTACATTTTGGCATGTTCCTTTCCCTGTTCTAAGACATTCAAAAACATGGCTGAAGGATTCTTTTGGTATTGTTTGGGTACTACAGTTAAAGTCTGTTTACACCAAGGATGATAACTAAGGTTATATTTATCATTCTACTTCCATGAGAATAGAGCACAGCACACTTTCCGCTGATATATCCAAAACATTGGTAGCTAATCAGAATCCACTCAACCTTAAAGAGATTGAGCATTCAGGCTGTCCCTCTAATCCAGCCTTGCCAGATAGAAGACTTGCCATTGCCATTTATACACAGTCGTGAGAGTCTATATGATATCAATATTGATTGCACCTCATGATTTGTTTGGTTGTGCCACATGAATTTTATTTGGCAGACAGATGTTTTTCTAATATCACCAGGCAGTGAAGCAGTGGTTACAGTATTTTTTTAAAAACAATAAAACACTTTGAAGTAAGGTTTTATTTGTTAACATGAGCAACCTGCAATAGATAACATAAACTAACAATGGAAAATACTGCCAATGATATTAGTAAACGTCAATGAATGAACATTATGAAATAATGTGACCTAATTATAAAGTTGTACCACCATAATGAGGCTTCCTCGTTAGAATACGATAGGGCAGTTGCATCACCCTGACATTTCTGTCACAAATCAAATACTCATCACTGAAGAAGTATATTCAAATCATTGTACATATGAATTGCACGACACTGTACATAATAAACACACACACGTTTTTTTATGTACGCTATAGAGTGGCTAGAAATGAAGCAAGCTCACAAAGACATACCATTGGACTGAAGTCTGTTGGCTCCACCCAATGCATTAAAAGCCCCCTGGACATGCTGCACCTGCAGTTGCGTGGTATAAAAAAATGATTTTTACATGTTTATTTCACATTGCCTATAATTCGTACTGACTGCAGCATACCGACCTGAAGCTTCTCCCCAAAGGCGAGTTTGTGGATGATGTGGGTCATATCAGGGCTCTGAGGCTGAGCGGTGGCACTATGTGTTGACACATGAAAGTTTCCTGGAACCTACAGAAAACAGACCGAGTCAACACCATCATCATCGGATAGCACAATCTTCTTTCAATTGAAATTTTTTAGCATGTTAATCTACAAGGACACTAATGAGACTTCTGACCACTTCTAGACTTATCATGAGAAGTTCCAAAAGAAACAATTGATGTCAAGCGCCTCTTACTTTATTAATAATGAACTCCCCTTCAAAGCGGCACCCGTGACCGTTGTTTAGAGGCACTTTCATTGAATTCTCTATGTGGCCCACTTCATGCCGCCCCATCTCATCCTGAATGTCCAAACCCACCACTGTGTGTATACAAATATATAGAAAAGAGAAAAATACAGACAAAGGGTGAGGACACAGAGCTTGAAACACGTTGTATAAGAGGACAATAACAAAAACAAAACCAACAAACAATAAGTCAAGGATAATGTACAGGCAGCCGGTAGTTATCGCAGAAATAAGCCCCGACAGTGTGATCAGGACCCGACGCGAAGCGGAG
>JAUCMU010000026.1:1669799-1695939 GCA_032275025.1 Enteromius treurensis | reverse complement strand
TAACAAGAACTTGAAACTGCTATTTTTTTGTGAACTTGAATGTCATCTGTGAAGAAAACTGCAGTTACAAAAGAGAAGTTAGATGGCAGGTTATTTTGTATAAGTTTGATTGAAGATACAAGTTATTGTTACATTATATTGTTAATAAACATTTAAAATTTTACAATGTAGTGTGTGGTACTTTGCGAACAAAGGTCAGATATTATTATATAGCATAAAAGTCTTAAATATGGCATAGCTTGTGGTCTCAAATTTATGTTTTTTTTAATCGAGAATCGAATCGAACCGTGACTTTAGAATCGAAAACGTAATCGAATCGAGGATTTGGAGGATCGTGACACCCTTAGTATATACGGCTCAATGTGAAATCATGCACCTAATGGCATTTATTGCTGATTACATGACCGGCTTTACTGACAAAACACGCAAACAAATCGGCCAATCGGGATCGGTGCATGCCTAAAAAAAATGTATGTACATGAAAATGACATTACATGTACAGTTGTGTTCAAAATTATTCAACCCCCAATGCTGTAAACGGTTTTAGGGAATTCAGTGTACATTTGTAATTGTGTTCAGAATTAAATCTTACAAGGACTTTTTGAAGAACCAAATGCAACCAAAATGACATCAATTGTTTTTGTAATACAGTATTAAATGTTTTTTTTTTGTGTGATTTCTTCATTGACACAATTATTCAACCCCTTAAATACTACCACTCTTAAGAACAGAGGTTCATTTAAGTGTTTTCACCTGTGGATGTCAACGAGCAGCAATCACGCATAATAAGCAGCAATTAGCCAGATTTAAAGTGACTGTGCTACTCAGCTCCTTCTAGACATTTACTGGTGTGTTTACAAACATGGTGAAGTCAAGAGAATGGGCCAGGAGGACAAGAGAAGAGGTGATTTCTCTTCACAGGAAGGGCAATGGCTATAAGAAGATTGCAAAGATATTAAACATTCCAAGAGACAACATAGGAAGCATCATTCGCAAATGAATCTCTTCAGTACCAAGAGGTATTGAAAGAAAATGTGATGCAGTCCGTCACAAACATGAGTGTAAAAAAGGCCATGTTTGTTAATGTTTCTCCTATTAAAAGGGCTGTGCTGCATTCCGATATATTTGTTGTTTTTGGCTGAAGGGGCGTGGTTTATGTAGATCACGCGAGCGCATTAGAGGGAGATGGCGGATGTTTGACGAAAGAAGAGAAGTCTTGCCGTGGCAGACGTGAAGTTGTGAATCAGTTCTAGATGGGACGTCATCATACAGTGATTTGCTGTTGTGAAATGTGGAGAGAATATTTGTGATCTTGATCGTCAGCAGATTGGGGTGTTTCGGTTTTCTCTCACAGAAGTTGTTTTGTGAGGATTTTGTATGTGCGTCATCTAACGTAGTAAAGTGTGAAACAGAAGCACAAATGTCATCTTTATTATTCTCTTGATCACTAGATGCCACTTGTTGTAACAAACATTCTAAGGTGATTAAGTATCGTAATAATAACCAATGCAGTAATACTATCTTTAATACACTGAGGCTTGGGAGACATTGGACCTTTCAACAGGACAATGATCCCAAGCATACCTCCAAGTCCACTAGAGCATGGTTGCAAATTAAAGGCTGGAACATTATGGAGTGGCCATCCAGTCACCAGACTTAAATCCGATTGAGAACCTCTAGTGGGACTTACAGAAAGCAGTTGCAGCTCGCAGCCTAAGAATGTGACTAAACTGGATGCTTTTTCCCATGAAGAATGGGCTAAGATACCCGTAGATCGCTGCAAGACACTTGTGTCAAGCTATTATGCTTCACGTTTAAAAGCTGTTAGAACTGGAAAAGGATGTTGTACTAAGTACTAAGAATGAATGTGACTTGGGGGTTGAATAAAACTGATAATGATGTGAGCACAGAAAAAGACATTTGTGGTTATTTCATTATAAATGTTATGTTATATTTGTCTGACTTACAAGTGCCTCTTTAATTTAATTGTAAACAAGATGACTCAAATGATGAAAATCAATGTCAAACTGGCCAAAAGACTAAATTTCAGTGGGGGTTGAATAATTTTGAACACAACTGTATATGCTAAGAACAACGTGTTGCCACATTGCCCAAAGCTATTTTAAGACTGCCTTCCTAAATGGCTGAGAAAGCAACACGGAGACTTTCCCCTTGGGAAGATGGGTATAATTACAATTCATGATCTCAAAAGTACAAAAAAATAAAGGTCAGCCAGAAAATGAAAGGAAGAATAATGTTTTCCAGTGATTGACCATTTCTACTGAACTAAACTACCCATATCAATTTGCCTATAAATCTAACAGGTTAACCAAGGATGCCATTGCCTCAGCTCTCCAATCTGCCCTGACACACACGCATGTCAGGATGCTATTCATTGATTTCAGCTCTTCAATACTGTGATCCCATCCAAGCTGATCTCCAAGCTCTGTGATCTTGGTATCAGTCCCTCACTCTGGTCCCTCAGACCAGTCTGTTAGAATCAGTAACCACACCTCCTCCACCCTGACTTTAAACACCTGGAGTACCACAGGGCTGTGTGCTGAGCTCAATCCTCTACTCCCTTTTCTTCCACGACTGCATACCTGTGCATGGCTCAAACTCCATAATCAGGTTTGCAGATGACAGCACGGTGGTAGGCCTGATCAGCGACGATGATGAGATTCAGCATCTAGCAATGTGGTGTGTTAACAACAACCTTGCTCTGAACACCCAAAAGAGCTGACTGTAGACCACCGACGTACCAGGAAAACACACACACACACACACACACACACACACACACACTCCCATCTGCATTGATGGGGCAAAAGTGCAACGTGTGACCAGCTTCAAGTTCCTTGGTGTTCATCTCTCTAAGGATCTTTCCTGTACAATCAATTCCTCGACACTGGTCAAAAAGGCACAACAGCGCCTTTACTTCCTCAGGAAACTAAAGGAAGCACATACTGCTGAGCCTTTGCTGCTGCGCTATTGAAAGTGTTCTAACAAACTGCTTCACAGTGTGGTATTGAAACGGCACTGTTTCAGACCAGTCAGCCCTTCAGCGGCTGGGATACGTCATTGGTACTGGGCTCCCTTCTATCAAAGACATTTACCCCAAACGCTGCCTAAAGGGAGCGAGTAGTATCATCAAAGACTCCTCTCACCCCAACCATAAACTGTTCAATCTTCTCCCATTGGGACAGCGTTACAGAATCCTTCGCTGTCGCACCAGTAGACTCAGAAACAGTTTCTTTCCCTCTGCTGTCAGGCTACTGCATTCCAATTTCAGATGCTGAGCACTACCCAATCTTTTTTTTTTCATTAATATAATAATTCCTACCACGTCTGTATTTTGCACATCACCTTGCACCTTTCTACCTCCTGGTGACATTTGCACTGTGGGCATGAGCCTTATATGTTTAACTTTACGCACCTGACAATAATACAATGCCCCATCTGTTTATACTTCCCTTGCAACTTATTCACAGTCTTTAATTGAGCAGGTCTTTACCATACTACCTCATATTTGCACTAGTTGCCATAAAGTGTGATGTATAAACACATTTATAACTAATAGATATATTTATTTATATAATCTGGTTAGATGCTAACTTCATTTCATTGGCTATGTATCTATCTAATCTACTGATGTGGCTCTGGTTGCGACCACATCTTTTTTTTTTTTTTTTTGATTGGATTCAAGTAAACTTCAAACACACAATCTCCATGTGTGAATGGAAACATTTAATTGCCCTTTTAAGCAAAATGTGATGCGTGCCCAGAACACTATATGTCTTGTAATGCTTTTTTTGTACATGAGGGAAACACATCTGTATTTTCCACATAAGCACACAAGTGTCGAAAATCACGTTGCTACTTCAATGTGTATGCCTCTAGAAATAATTAATTTAGCACAGTAAAGCCTGGTTTCACAGACAGGATTAGGCCATAGTTCAATTAGGATTTTTCATTACTGGTGTGCAAAAAAAGGTATTGACTTGTTTTAAGATCAGTCAGTGCAAGTTTCTTTCAGTTGAAACAGCTCAGATTTACATTTTAGTGTAAGACTAGACATAACCTTTTTTTGTGAAATCGGGGGTAAGAGAAACAACATGGAAAGACCACATGTACTTTTGTTAAAAAAATAAAACAAAAATATACATTGTATATTAGGGGTGTAATGATACGAGTATTCGTATTGAACCGTTCGGTATGAGGCTTTCGGTTCAGTATGCATTACAAACCTAACGATTCAGAAATAAAAGAGAGAATAAATTGTGTAAAATATATTGTTTTCAGTGCTACGCTCAACAAGGCAGCCCAAATGACTGCCCCTCCCATTCAAAAACAAAATTGTTCTTTTCTTTCTATTAGTTTATAAATACTACAATATTACATTTCATTTTTTAGAAGGAGCATTTGGTTTTGGTTATAAAGGAGGTTTAGTTTTATTTGCTGCTCAGAAGAAACCCCAGACGATATATGAAGTATAGCTCCTTTATTGTTCACAGTAAAAAAAAAAATAAAACAAAAAAACAAG
Organism: Enteromius treurensis; assembly: GCA_032275025.1. NCBI lineage: Eukaryota > Metazoa > Chordata > Actinopteri > Cypriniformes > Cyprinidae > Enteromius > Enteromius treurensis. Next base: position 1,691,396 of record JAUCMU010000026.1, on the reverse strand, counting down.
ATCATACTTTTATGTTATTTCAAACATGTTACTCAAAGAAATTCTCTTTTTATATTTTATTTTTGCCGTATCGAAAACATACCCAACCGTGACACCACTGTATCGTATCGAGCCGAACCGTGATTTTTGTGAACCGTTAGACCCCTAATATATAAATATATATATACAGCGCTACTGTATTTAGAGCCCAAAATTTCAGAGAGATTTACATCTGACTTCAGAAGGCCAGTATTAACCACCTACCAACCAACCACAACGACTTAGAAACCTCTCAATAATTCATTACATGCTTATCAATCCCCTAAGAACCACCCTTAGCTTTAAACCCTTAAAACTTGACATCTAATGTTACTTCTTATAGGTGTTTGAAAACAGTACATTAAATGAGGTCATCATTGAGATCACAGTGAGGCTTGTCTCCATGACTCATAACAAAATCCAAAAAACCTGGGTTTCAGTCAGAAGTGCCTCATTTAAAAGAAAATGCATCTTCCATAATAGGCATGACCTCTGTTTCTCACCAATGACAAGTTCTCAAGATGTGGTTGTGAACATAGTTTGGGCTCTGTGTAATGTGTGTGAAACATTTGAGGATCTGCCCGAAAATGACATCAGAGGTGACCACAGTGAGGGTGCTGATATTTAGACACACAATATTTAAGTTACTTTCCAAATGAATTTCAATATGATTTTTTATTTCCAAAAACAGCAACAGATATTGGTTCTGCTTGGCAAAACTCACTGGACCAGTCATTCAATGATCCTAATTAGTGGATATAATCAATTACCACACTTTTCGCTAAATACACCTAAGGTTAATCAGTAATCAGTTAAATGTTCCTCATTTTATCTCACTCACAAAATTGTTTGATACATTGCCCTGCCTTAATCTAAATAATCAGTGATCACCTATTGTCACAATATTCCCATAGTTGATCACTAGTTAAACAGGGCTGTGAAATGTGACTGAATCATTGACGCAAACATGACATTTCAGGTATTATTTGGCAAAAGGCATTACCAAATATGAAACGGTGTTTCCTTGTACGCTTACTCATGTATGACCATACATTTTCTCTGTGAGTTTCAAAAAATGACGGATAAGTCTATCTTAATCCTTCTGTGAGAAAGCACACACGATACATCTCAAACCAAGACTTTAAGTGATGGTAAGCTGTGTGGGAGGTTGCCATCATGCATCATTTCCTATTACAATATATGTCAAGAACTCTGCCAAGGTCCCATCCTAACAGTAATGTTACTGATAAAACTCATAACATGTCAGCATAGGATGAAGTGAAAAAACATCATTCAGAAGAGTGTTTATGTATTTTATGTATATACTCACAATCACAGTGTAAGTTTGGCAAACTGATGTTTAAACTCACATCTATCTTCCCCCCACTGTCCTTATCGGGGTCATCCACATAGAGTTCATTTACTCTGTAAACACACACATTTATAAACACAAACGTTAAATATAGTACTGAGTCATTAAACATCTATAAAAATCATCTTCTAAAAATGATGCAAGCCTAAAAGTAAAATGACCAAACTGCAGTGAGTGCAATTTTCTTTTCCTCACTTCCCCCAGTGAACACTTGAAAGCAGTTGACAAACAGGTCTACGTCCAGTGTGAAACTGATCTGTCACTAAAGTCGCAAGAGTGTGATTGCACTTAGGTCATAAAGTCATCTCAAAATACCTGACTTTTACTGTGTTACAAGGTCTAACGACTACATTAAAATCAATGTACACTAATATCATAACGGATTCAAAAATATCCTGACCTGTTCTTGGGGTTGTTTTTATGACACCATTATCAGATATCAGACTAAGCCTTTTTCTTACCATTAAGATCTTTGGACAGTTGGACCACCAAGACATGACAAGTAAAAATAATAATCATTTTCAACGACTGATGTCTTCATCAGAACAACGCTCATACGTACATTTCTGTAGCGATGAATCCCGTCAGTTCTGAGAGAAAGAGAAACAACATGAAGACGCAGCAGCATATTGAAACTGAGGGGATAAGAAAACATCAGTGAGCTGATTGTATAACAAAACTGGAGATATGTTGTGTGAAGTCAGTGTTTGCAGTGATGTCATTTCTTTAAATGTCTGACTATGCAAAATGATTACAACATGTCAAGCATATATTAAAAGTCAAAGGGCCATTACATAAGGGTCATCAACAGGCGAATAAATGTGCCTGGCTTTATTGCTCTGGTTAACATAATCGTTACCAAGTTTAACATGTGACCACATGAGTCAAACTGAGAGGCTGGCTGCAGAAGCTAGTGCATATTTACATAGAGACAGTCTCCGGTGACACTGTGGTCACGTGACTTTGTGGCTGACACGTCATACTCGAAGTCTGGTTTGTTCCAGTTTACTAAGCTAATGTTTAGCTAAAACACAAACAATAAGGCGTGTCGCTATGACTCATAGCTCACGGATTCAGGTTCAATATGGGTTATATCACTCGTTCCATTTTAATGAAGATAATACTAGGAAAGGATTATTACCACTTAGATGATATTGTTACTAAAGGATCGCTTTTTCTTTTGGTTAACTTTATTGATATACTTGTAACTACACTGAAAAGGGTTGATCAAATTAGATGAGGTTATCTTCTTCAAAAACGGGATGGATTAAATCATACAAATGATGCTATCTTTACTGAACATTGATTTCGTCTCTTTGTCTGTATCATCTTCTTGTCAACTCAACAGAAAGGCAGAAAAGTTGATTAAATGAAACAGATGCTGTTATCTTTGTAGGTTATTGATTTTAGTTTTGCTCATTGGTTTTTTTGCAGAAAAAAAAAACACACATATGCTGTTGCCTAATATATATATATATATATATATTTCCCTTTGACTATAAGGAACTATTTTGTTAACTAGGAGGAAAAACTTTTAAAAAAACATCCAACAGATGTTATCTTAGTAGACTTTCCTTCTGAAAATATCTTAAAGGGATAGCTCACTATTTTCTCACTCTCAAGTTATTCCAAACCTGTAACAATTATAGACATTATCAGTATGGATAAGTTTGAATAATTTTGGTTAACAATTCTTTAAAATATCTTCTTTAATGTTAAGCAGAATAAATAAACGTATGCATGTTTGGAACAACTGAGTAAATGACGACAATGTTCCTTTTTGGGTGAACTATCCCTTTAATACAACCACCTAACTTACAAACTATCGAGATTTACCCTGGGTATGTGAGAACTTCATTACAGAACTGGTTTAGTAACAAAATATGTAGGTTGAGTTCAGGGTTGGTTTCTGCAAACATGACTAAATGTTAAGTAATTGACTCAAGGCCAAAACAACAATGGAATGAGCCACCGGAATGAGTGCAAAATGACATAGTCCTACGTATCATATGACATGAGTCAAACGGCAACACCTAGACTTACAAATATTCATCCTGGCCAATCATGAGGAAACAATAAGCCATACAAACATAGGAAACTAAAACTGACTCAACAAATTTGTTCCCGAAAAATACAATTGTGGATCAAAGAAGGAATGTGGATGTGACTACAGTAAAAAAAAAAAAAAAGGAAGCACACAAATAAAGCAGCAGAGTAGCAACAGGCTGTAAAAATCACTGCCAGATGAAGCAAGCTATTGGTTGACAGGAGTGAATGAGCGTCTATGATGGCTAATTAACATTATAAACTTTGGCACTCACTGAAAGCTCCAGTATACGTGGGCTGGGTAAGATCTTTGGGTACTTTCCTGTAAATATCGAACCTGGAAGGAAAAGAAAGAGAAGAATAAGGGGGAGGAAGGTAAATATTGCAGACTCCTGGGAAGAGTTCATGTGAAAGCACATTGTGTTCCCAGCGTGGTTTAAGGCATTACAGAGGAGTTTAGGAATGCCAACTATGGGCCTCTGTCCATGAAACACCGGACCAGACGCAACAGTCTAGAGCGACCCCCACTACTTGAGTTACACCTCTTCCTCTGCATTCCTGCTTCCAACAAATTTCTTCATACAACAGTGTGGCTGAGGTCAGAGCAAAGGCTGTCAGCACTGACTAAATACACATCGGTCACTGAGACCAGAGTGAGTGTCAGGGAAGGCAAACAAAGAACATTTCAAACCTAAACTGCTTAAAAAAGGGCCCTTCAGGCTATACTAAACGTCAAAAGAGTAAGACATCTTTAAAATGAGATACATGTACTTGTAGTTTGCTGCGTTCATGTCACTTGATTTTATTCCCCCTTTAGACCTTAACAACTTTTGAGGTTTAGCCTGAAACAAGCAAAAAATACCTACAAAATAAGTACAAAACATCTTATCCGTACTATATTTTGCTACTCCAAAGAATGTATAGTGTTTTAATTATGTTTACATATTTTGTTCAGAAAAACAAGAAAAAGATGATAATGAGTCTCAATAAGAAACATTCAAGGTGGTATTTTAGCTCCCATAAGGGAATAGGGAATACAATATTTTGAATATATTAAATATATCTTTTTTCAGACAATAGAGATTTGGGGCAGAATTGTTTTGGTAAATATTATGGCATTTTCATGATGATTACGCCCCTTCATCAAAAACAAAAAGTTGTTTCTGTGTTGAGGCCATGACTGCCATTTGTTATATGAATAACAACAAGTAGCCGATAACAAAGTCAACAGATATAACAAACCTCTTTACAGTCTTCAGTGTGACTATAAAAAATACAGATTTATGATTTGCCTATGACACAGGTCAAGAAAAAGATGTTTTGCAGTGTAGTTATTTGCGCAAATGAACTGTTCTTAACACGATACTTAATTCTTCAGGTTATATGCATTTGCCCTGTACTGCACTAAAAAAACGTGTGTATTTGATATCAAAATTACACTATGCTCTTAGAATGCTTTAAAAACCACTGGCCCTTCTTTGAATAAAACACAGTACAGAGAACAATTCTATTAAACGGGGCTATACATGTTCACAGAAAGGAACAACAATTCTCGGTTCGTTTGAGACAACACCAAGAAAGAGGTCAACTCTCCATGAGTACATGCGTAATTTTACACCCTTTAGGAATGCGTCCAATCCCTGACTTTTTAAGGAGCTCTCAAACTGTGTGAGCTCTAAAGCTTGGAGTCTTGTGCCCTTTTTCGGCTTTGAAAACCTTCACAACTACACTCTGGTCCAACCCTTTACGCTGCCTGCCCTCAAAAACACTTACATCTGTGAACATTTCTTGCAGTGAAATGAATGATCCAAGCTGACGCAATGCTGGAGGGGGGAGTGGGGCTAACTTCCTGTTAAACGCCCTGTGTTTCTCTGCTATACCCCCTCCTCCCACGACAGGAACCATATAGTTCACTGTGTTCTGACAGAAGAGCTGAGAGGATGCAGAAGGGAACCCCATTGTGCAAAACTCAGGAGAAGGACACGCTGTTCCTAAAACACTGACATCCCTTGTTGATGTCTTCATTTACTGTGCAATACCCAATTTGGTAAGCGAGACTGATGATGAGTATACCACAGTCGACCCCAAAGATTTGATATGTTGTGTATAAACCACACTTATATGACGTCCTGTTTTCACATAGCTAATTAACTGAATAGTGAACAGCACTTTCATTAAATGTAGTTTAATATAAAAATGTCTGTTCACTCATTCATTCAAGGCTCAACACCAATGTATGAATTTATACAAATCCAGTTACATTTTCTTATTAAATCGGGTTGGATTATCTCAAAAACAGAGACAAAACAGATTTTAAAAATACACAGGAAATTCTCAATCCAAAAGAAGATATTTTATGTGGTGAGCTTTTTATATCATTTTTATTTCTGTCTTTTCTATTGTGCTCCATCTGTTTTACGTCCACACACCAATGCTCATTCCCGTCCTCACACATGCATTCACAGAAAAGACGTTGTGATCAAATATCTGGTTGTTAATCGATTATTATAGAGTTTATTGATTGATGCAGGTGCACAAGGCAGTTAACAGGAATGAACTGCTGTATAATGGTGTGTGTTCCACAGCAGGAGGTTTATGGGTCTATTCTCAGGCAAACAACTCATTCTCTGTGTGTTTTTAAAGAGGAAGTGATGCCTGCTGTATAAAGAGCTAATGGTTTTATTTCAGGCCTCTTTGTCCCTTTCATTGGGGTATCAGATTAGTCTACAAAAGGAAGCATGATTGAAAACAAGGAAATAAAGTTTTGTAGATGCCTGATCACCCAATTTTTTTTATGATAAAATAGCACAACACCCGTAGCCCTAAGTATGCACATTCTGTGTGTAACTGTCACTGTTTTACACCGTGAAGGTAAGCCAAAAATGTTAAATAAATAAATGGGGGAAATGTTTTAAACACTGCCCTGACCAAAACAGCCTCAAAACTTTCAGAGTAAACAAAGACAGGAAATATGCTGGCGCCTGCTACCACTGACATTTACATTCATTTCATTCACGATCTGTCTACAGTCATCTGAAACATTAGAGCCTCAAGACAAACAAGCACTATGAACAAATGAATACCTATATTCTGCAAGGATACAAGAAATTGATTAAAAGATACAGTAATAACTTGCTGTAAAATGCTGTTCTTTTGAACTTTCGACTCCAGAAACCATTGCATCACCGCTGATAATATCAACATAACAGATAATCAAAAAAAATGAATAAACAATTATAAAAAATGTTTTGAGCAGACAAATCAGCATATATATATATATATATATATATATATATGTTGACCATAAAAAAATTATTATGGTTTCTTTCTAAAAAAACTAGAAGGGTTTTCAACAAATGAATCAATATTTGGCATAATTGGCAACCCAAGCCACATAGCACAACACAAACTTTATGTCATGCATTTAAAAATAAGTAAGTATTGTGTGATCTACAGACATGTTTTGTGGATAATACCAGACAGTGCCTAATGTATCTCTGCAAATGTACAACCAAATAAACCACTCAGTAACAGATTCAATGTGAATATGTTCTTCCGTAGAAAATTATTTGGTTTCCAAAAAGCAGCAGAAATTGTGATGTGATGTGTGTCATTTGCACATGTTGTGGGTCCTGTTTTGCATTTGCATAACATGCAGTATAACCAGTATGAGCAGGAATTGAGCATGTTTAAAAAACAAAGCAACCATTCAAACAAGTGGAATACGCAACATCACTATTTATTGTTATGTCTAAGGCAAAATTGACCCAGTTCTTGCAAGGAACATACGTTCTGATGTGTCTTTTGAAAACGAATTAAGGATGCTACTAAATAAGGAGACATGCACATCTACAAGTTTTCAACTGCAGCTAAATGAAATGCTGCATGCATGCAGTTGCCACGAGACCTGCTCAGTTTTTCATTAATGTTTATCTAGAACGGTCTGGTGCTCATAAATAATGCTTTATAGAACATTCGGACGAAAAAGAATGGTAGTAGAAGAAGTGTTTTCACAATACTGGGCAATCTGTTGAAGTTTATGGAATTGCTGTCTTAAAACCCAGTGAGCTGTTTAATGCATGGCAGATGCGTTTCGAACGTTCATCAAAAAAAACAACAACACAAAAAATAAATACTAGGTAGATAGCTCACTAGGTTTTGAAACACTTCCATTGTGTCTATGGTGGACGTGTTTGATTCATGCACTAAAGAAAAAACACAAGCCCACCACCAACTACGTCCTCTACTCACCTCCGCACATCGAAAGTCATTGTGTCTGCACGAATAAAATCAAGTCAGAAACGTTTAAAGATAAACGACACAAGCAGGGAGATACTCCAAAACCTTCCTTCAATCCTGCCGGCTGTTCAGACCGGATGTGACATCCGCTTAGGACGCTTTGCACAATCCTATTGGTCAGAGGGAAGCGAGCAGCGTCGTGATTCTGTTTCCGGTTGTGGCATGTGAACTTAAAGCGTTGCCTATGGTGATGAAGTTTATTTTTTCTGCTTTTGCTTCCGTTTATGTGGTCCAACAGTCAGAAAGTATTTCTACAAAAACGTAAATGTGTCTCTGCCGTTTTCTTCAAGTAGCGTATCTGTCAGTATAATCCGAGAATGAAGCTGTGTCATAATAAGAGCCTATTGTAATTCTGCTTGTCTAAAAACTGGTCTTCATTTTACAATGATAGGCTTAGATAATTAGTCAGTTTATATTGCCATGTCTGCGTAAAGCAAGTTTTGTTTGGTTGTTTTTTTATGTCAAAAGTATGAACTTACAACCTCGTTCTGTTACAGCATACTGTCTGTGAGTTGAAACAACATAAGTTCCATTGACAATATGACAGTAAATGCAGCCAGTAATTCTAGACACATGGGTGAATCAACAGCAATGGCTCAAAAACAAGAAATTGAATATTTCAAAATGGGAACAGAGTCCTGACCACAACCAGTCTCAAGTTAGGGTTACAGGGTTATCCCAAAATTACACGCAAAAATGTTTTATTATTCATTAGAAATAAACTCCAGTGTTCGAGTGATATACTCTATCTTACCTAAACTTTGAGGAATCACATACAGGGTTCTACAGAGTTTTCACATAATTAATATTTTTCTTTTACTAGAGATGTATTTTATCAATATGTTACAGAAACTGCACACACAAAGAGCAATTTCTAGCCAATAGAGCTGAAAAAAACAAAGTAAAAAAAAAACGCATGCACAAAAGCAAAAATAAAAAAAGTATAAAACAAACACACACTTAGGATATTATAAAATCATTATTGGATATAACAGTTAATATGATACAGTTAAATCTTACAGTTTTACAGTAAACATTGTACATATTTACCCAACTATGTTGTGGGCTTGTGGCTGAATTATGTGGTGCATCACGCAGTGTGTTTCACTATGTCATTAATGGACGCATTCTAGAAACTTCATCTGTCAAATGTACAGAATCTATGAAAAAAGACTATAAATGGTTTATGGAAAAGAGGCAAAAGGACATACAGAGTATTTTCCCAGGCCTAACAACTGTTGCGAAGAGGCACCTCTGTCCGTAAATGGTCTGTGATGACATTGGTATATTCTATTTGCTACACCAAGGAAATGCCTCATTTGTCACACGATTTCACTTCCCTTTCTAACAATCAGAACATGCAAGTGTGAGTAATCCCTGACATGTATGTTTTAAATTATTTCACATGGCTCATGTTCCTGCTCTGAAGATTTGATTCACAGAATTTAAAGTGCTTAATTTGTACTTTTGATGAAAAAAATGTGTTTGCCTGTATCTTTTGTAGAAAAAAGCAGGCTAATCTTAAATATAATTTGTATATAATTTGATGGTTTTCATATTATAGATAGAAATAATAATTGTTTATGTAAAGCAAATATCAGAGAACATTTTCAAAGTTACATGTTAGTATGAACAATGCTGTGTCATTCTCGTGCATGCAAACTAGTTTCTAACTCATAGATGCAGTACACAGTGTTCTTCCTGGGGCATTACAGTCTCATCTTGTGGCTTGCTGACTCATTCGTTTTTTAACAGTAATTCTGTTACTTGCTTTTTCTGTACAACAACCCCAGAGATTATTTATAACAACCCCATTATTATTATTATATAGTAAACAAAGCAGTGATTAACACAATATTACACATTTAATTAAAGCATATTCACTCTTATAGCTACAAGCATTAAATTGCATCTTTTTAATGAAACATGTCTAAACCAACCCACTGCATGGGCTACACTCCAATTCCACAGCAACACACTTTTCCTCACTACAATCAATATGTTGATCATCTTGAAAATATAGGTCTCTTACACCATGGCCTCTTGGTTTGCGTTTTAAGCTGATGGAAATTTACTAGACCTCAAGTTTCTATACAGTGATTAACTTTTATGGTTTTCCTTTGCCCTCGCAGCATTGCACACTATGTACTCCTGTACAATAAAAACAAAGTATAAACTTTTATGAGTACAGGTTCACTAATTATCTTGTTATTTATCTGACGAACATTGTTTTGTTTTTACAAAATCACATAAAACAATGGAAATATTATAGCCTTAGCATTCTTTCATTTTTTTACAATTATTATTGTATTTTTACTGAATTTCATAAATGATAAAGCGTTATTAACCTCACATAAATAAATACATGATATCTTCAATAAAACTTTTGATTTTATCCTGAGAAAAACTCCCCAGTAATTGAAGATCTCAATATGATCTCAAACATTTTTCAGCAAATTATTTTTGTCTATTACCAGTAGAGTGGGACACTAGCTAATTCTTTATTATGTGCACATATTTGAAACCTGCACATGTGTAGCATATATCCTTACCATTTGGAACATATTTTAAAACAAGATTATGTAGACCATTACATAAAATACCTCACTTAAAAATGTCCTTTGCCCTGTTTGGAACTGACAAGAGAGGGAACTAACTGAACAAATCTGCCAAGACAGCAACATTGGCCAATGCTGATAATCTCAAATGGCCAAACATCGACCTGGCTGATAAGTGGATCTAAGATTGAAGATCAATTTGTGAGGAAAACTATTTTGTCCCTCAAAACCCCGACACCACCATCCCTACAACAAAAACAAAACGACATGAATAATTCATCACCATAGATCCACCACATAAATTTACTGACACCACTCGGAAACTGGACTAGATCATCAGTCTGTCGGTGTAGAGGTCTACTGGTTTTGACAGGATCAGATAATGTGGGCTTGGTTAGGCAAGCTCAATCACACTGACGTACGTGCGAATTCACGCGGGCCTCGGGCCAAGAAAGGCGGAGCCTTTGACGTCATGCATCTCAACGAAAGCCGCGGAGGTCAGTATATAACCGCCGCTTAGCGCCTTTGAGATCAGAATAAGAACGACAAGAAACAAACTATCGGGGTTTTAATTGAAAACAAAAAAATAATCTAATTTCCGCGCCTCTCAACGGACTATTATTGGATCATACTCTCGAACAAAGGAGTTTAGAGAGAACTTTTCAAGCTCGCCGTTTCGTCTCGTGTCGTTTATCTCGCTGTATGTATTTAGATCTATCATTCTCTACTATGGTCATCATGGAAGTGCCCACCATCGACTCGGTCTCGCTTCGTGATCTGTTGGAGGGAGATGACCCAGACTGTCTGGTTCTGGACTGTCGTTCGTTTTTCTCCTTCAGCTCGTCCCATATATCGGGCTCCAGCAATGTGCGCTTCAGTACTATAGTACGCCGGAGGGCCAGAGGCGGCCTGGGTCTGGAACACATTGTACCCAACGAAGACACCAGGAACAGGCTTCTGTCCGGGGATTACCAGAGTGTTGTGTTCTTGGATGACCGCAGTCTGGAAATGGGAGAAGTGAAGAAAGACGGGACTTTAATGCTCGCCGTGAACGCTTTGTGTCGCAATCCATGTGGAGCAAGCGTGTTCCTTCTTAAAGGTACGGAAAGACTCTTCTTGAACTAACGTATAAGTTAACTTAATTTAGGCTATTTTATTATAATACCATTCCATATGCGGTGTGAACTCGTGTCCTGTCAGTTGTTTTGTATTTAAAAAGTGCGACCAAATGTTGTCAACAAGACACTTGTAAATGCCACTGTTTAAAAAAAATAATTTTTGCTATTTTTAGGTGGATTCGAGACATTTTCCTCTGAGTTTCCTGAAATGTGTACGAAGCCAGTTCCCCCACAAGGCTTGAGTTTACCTCTGAGCTCTAGCTGCCATTCAAACCCTGCTGATTCCTCCTGCAACTCATGTACAACCCCTCTGTATGATCAGGTAAATTAAACATAATCCTTAAATAAGCGACTGTGCTATGAATAAAAATGACTTTGGCATATGTGAACTTGTCCACAAATTAAATTTTTATTTTTTATTTCTGTAGGGTGGTCCAGTTGAAATTTTGCCATTCCTATATTTAGGCAGTGCTTATCACGCCTCTAGAAAAGACATGCTGGACATGTTGGGAATCACAGCCCTCATTAACGTCTCTTCCAACTGCCCCAACCATTTTGAAGACCACTATCAGTACAAGAGTATTCCTGTTGAGGACAACCACAAAGCCAACATCAGTTCCTGGTTCAATGAAGCCATTGAATTTATCAGTAAGTATCATTATTTGCTGATATTATTCAAACCTCTGTTATGAAATGGGGAACAGATGTCACCATATGAGGAGCTTTGGCAGGCAGGCAGACTTACAGCCCAACCCCCATTCAACTAAAGTCTGAATTGAATTTTTTAAAAGTTCCCTCCATTTTGACCAGCTGTATGACCCAGGACTGACAGCCCCTAAAGCTTACATCATCCTCTCATCCTGTTTAAAGAGGTGCCCCCTTTTCAAGTAACAGCAGGCTGTGACCTGATCTTTTCATGGGGCAACTGGCTCCGTCTGAATGCTTTGCATCCTTTGTTTAGCCTGAACAAAAGGTAGTGTCTCTGTTGCTCTCCTATCAGATCAGTGCACTTAGCAGGGATGCCTCAACCCCCCATTGTGTGTTATATATTGGGGGGAGGTGTTTCCCCTCTTAATCGAATCCCTGCCTGGTTTAACTTTTCCAGTCTCTTTAATGAGATGGCTTCCTTAATCAGAGTAATTAGCAATTGAATGTGTGTTTAGAGAAGTTGTATAAACTGTCTTTGGGTTCCTAATATGGTTGCGCTTGTTTAATTGAGTTTTAACCAACACTAAATTTTTTTTCTTTTCCCATAGATTCTGTAAGGAATAAAGGTGGACGCGTCTTCGTTCACTGCCAAGCGGGTATTTCACGCTCCGCTACCATATGTTTGGCGTATCTGATGCGCACCAACCGTGTCAAACTTGAAGAGGCCTTTGAGTTTGTCAAACAGCGCCGCAGCATCATCTCGCCTAACTTCAGCTTCATGGGGCAGCTTCTGCAATTCGAATCCCAAGTGCTCGCCTCCTCTACGTGTTCCTCGGAGGCAGGAAGCCCAGCCATTAGCAAAAGCAGCACAGTGTTCAATTTCCCTATTCACACAGCGGCCAGCCCTCTTTCCTTCATGCAGAGTCCCATTACTACCTCGCCCTCCTGCTGAGATGGACTCTTAAAAGTGGTCTGATTCATTTGTCACCTCTTGACAGGGGAGAGTTTTATTTATACGGTGACTGTATGATCCCTGAGGTGATCTTTTCAGTATTAAGGCTCAGGAACTTTTAGTTCCTGTCTTGCCACCAATATTCCATGATTGCTTAATATTGCGTGTTGAAGACAATGGGTGATGAAGCCTAGCTCCCCCAGATTGTTTTAGAATTTTAACACTGTGGTCCATACTTGACTTAAAAACTTTGACAATTTGATGTAACACAAACCAATTTGAAACACTCCGTTTTCCCTCCATGATAATCTCTCCTTTTTTTTGTTTGTTTGTTTTGACTATTGATAATCATGTTTGTGGTTATCAAAAGAAGCCCCATGTCTTACAGGTTGCTCAGGGATTGTTTTCCTTTTTTATGTCGACAACATTATTATTATTATTATTTAAAAAATTTTTTTTATTAGGAGAGTAGTTCTGGGGAGATGAGAAGTTGTTAGATGTGAAGGTGCTAATGTGTACTGCTACTTTTTGTTTTGTTTTTTTGAACAGTGAATGTAGTTCAGTGTAGGCTCTGCCTTAAGACATTGGAAGCTGAAACAACGAGCCTGTCATGCCTTTTTAGAATGCAATCCAATTCATCAAAATGTTAGTTTGTCCATAAACAAACGCCGAATACCTCATGTGTCTGTACTGTTGCCAGCCTGTTCAGAGTCCTCCCATAAGCACTACTAAAAGGAGTGACTCTTGCAAGGCTGTTTTGATATGTGTGACTATTTATTGACTAAATTAATATATTTCTTATGCTATATTTTTTCATATATTTGTGATACTTGTTGACAATAAACTTTTTTTTTTTCATACATGAAGTCGTATGTGCAGTAATTCCATGACCGTATATATACTGGATTTGCAAATTTAAGTTGTCACATTGGTGTTTATTGTGCAGTTATAGTCAAGGAAGTAACAAGTTAAAAATAATGCGTCCAAGTGGGGTTGTCGCAACATTTCAGTCTCTCATAGCACGTTCAAGGATTCCCCATCACTGAGGTTCGAGGATTCCAATACCACAGCAAGCATGTTCATTCAAGCAAATACAACAGCAATATTGGCATAAAAACACATTCTCCTGCAGCTTGTATGTTTTGGGTCATTTAAATTTATGTGCGACAAACCAAAAGACTGAACATGCATTTTGGCATTTCATAATCTTACAAAGCGAAAAGTACAATTTAAAAACATTTACATTTATATTTAGTGCTGTCCTCTGATCATACAATCTAGAGACCGTGTCAATATGACAAGTAAACAAGTGCTTTTCAGGTCAAATGGAACATTAAAACCATAAGCTAAATACAGTGCCCTCCACTAATATTGACACCCTTTTTAAATCTGAGCAAAGGTGACTGAAAATAAATCTGCACTGTTTATCCTTTTGATCTTTCATTCAAAACATTCACAAAATTCTAACCTATCATTGAAGAAAAACAACTTAAAATGGAGAGAAAAACTCAGGATGAAATAAATGTTCTTCTCCAATACATGTTAGCCACAATTATTGGCACCCTATTCTTGCTAAATATTAGTGGAGGGCACTGTATGTAATGCAGTCACATTAAAAAAAATGAAGTGACTAAAATGTCCAAATACTTTTTTTGGGGCCACTGCACGTTTCAGTAACCAGACAGATGACCACCTTTTGTTCTTAAAGAGGGGTCACTAGACAAACAAATGCAGCTGACTTTATTGTTTGAACTGGAATTCAGGCCCGTGTGAACGTTTCAAATATTGCTGGGAAAATATCTGAACAATCCCCTTTCACCCTGACCATGACATGTTGGGGCATTCTGACCTGTGTTCGCGTGTGCATTGGAATCCTGCACTGGGAATGCTTTGTGGTCACACTGCATAGAATCAGTGTATGCAATTGTTCCAGCACGGGGGTCTCAATGAGCTCATTTAAGTGCTGTCAGACAGCAGGAGGGGTGGTCAGAGAAGCCTAGGCTCAGCTCAAGCCCTTCAGGGACCACAATAGGAGCAGCTGCAAGGCGTTTGGGAAAAGTGTGACGACTAAAGCGCACTCAGTGTTCGGCCAAGCACAGGGTGTTCTGTGCCCCATCCTTTGTGTCATGTATGATGGCAGCATGGAGTGTTTTCACAAGCCTCAATTATGGTGGCTTTGTAATTAGCACAACACTGGCAGTGATACGGGCCTTGAATTAAAGGCAGTTTGGATTATAATGTACCAGTGAACTTTTCTCCTGAAAGATTTTACATAAAAATGCACATTTCTTTTAATGCTTTTTCTACTATATATATATATATATATATATATATATATATATATATGGGTATGTGTTTCATTAGGCTTTAAGAGTGTCATTTTGAGTGAGAGTGTACACTTTTCCACTTTGAAACAGTCCATTTTAAACAAGCCTTGGCCCAGAGGACTCTCTTCACAGGTGGCTTCCTTTCATCATGATAGAGCTTTAATTGGCATCTGAAGATGGCACGGTGGATTGTGTTTACTGACAGTGGTCTCGGGAAATATTCCTGTGCCGATTTACTAATGTCAATGAAAGAATCATGTCGATGAGAGTCATCTGAGGCCCAAAGACTAAGGGCATCCAACAAAGGTCTTAGGCCTTGTCTCTTACGCATAGAGATTTCTCCAGTTTTTGTTAAACTGCTTTAAATTAAATGAGCTCAGGAGCATTCATATTGTTGTAGATGTTACTACACTTCTTAATAAAAGGTTTAAAAGCTAAAAGTGCGTATCAGAGCAAAAAAAAAAAAAAATAATAATTATCATGCATTGAGGTCAAAAGGAACTGAAGAGGCCTGAAGAAGTGAGAAACCGGTTTGAGCCAAGCCACACATGTGAAAGAGTTCAGAAAACAATTCAGCTTCACTGTTAACCTTAATGGATTGAAGATTGAAACAACCATGACTCTTTCCTGATCTAGCCTTCTGGCCAAACTGAACAACTGAGGGCTTTGGTTACTATGGTGACCAAGAACCTGATGGTCACACATATGTGGAGACAGAAGAAATCTACGGAAGGAAAAACATCAGTGCAACAGTCAATTTGGGCTCAACGGTGGTATGACAAGACTCGATCCACTCCTCAGGTAAGACACATGAAAACACACTTGGAAATAGCAAAAAAAAAAAGAAAAAAGAAGGGCTCTCATACTCTAAAACAAGATACTCTGGTCTGATAAACCTTAATTTTAAGCATCATTTAAAAAGGAAACCAGCTCTGCTCATCACCTGCAGTGTACCATCCCAAAAGGGACTCGTCAGAGCAGAAGAAACACTCAGTGCAGCAAAATACAGAGATAACCTTAAAGGAAACCCAGTCCAGAGCATTCAGAAACTCAGACTGGGCAAAAGGTTCACCTTCCAACAGGACAATAACACCTAAGCACACAGCAAGAGTGGCTTGAAGACAACTCTGTGAATGTCCTTGAGTGGCCCAGTGGAGTGGAGATGAGGATTGTTAGGAGGCCATAATTGATAAGAGGGAACTTAGCCAGGCGATATGGCAACTACATCTTAAACAAAATGGTCAAAATGTGGCCGCTGCAATAGCTAAAATAAGTTTACATACTGTTATGTTTTATTTGATTTCAGTTAATGTTTTATTTTGCATATGTGAAAATGCTTTAGCTAATGATACTAACCCTGCACTGCAGTACACTTGGCATGTAAATTACTCTTTAAAAACAACAAAACGAAAGTGAAATAAATAAAAGTCATGTTACTTTTATTTTGATAGCACTTTAAACACTACAGATTGTGTCAAAGCAACAGGAAAATAATGTTTTATTCATATAAAACATTTAGAATATTCATCGGCTGCCTCCTTGATGACCAGCATACATCAATTTGATGGGGCTGAAACAACACAACTATAATCATACTACAAAACTATATATAAAAGCTATAAATAAAATATTAAACCATTACACACAGCCAAAATTGCTTTGAGGTGACAAATAGTGAAATATGTTCATATAGGGGACTGCGATTAAATGTTGTTTACCAATTAAATCCGGATGATTTCAGTGGCATATGCTCTCTTCAGTACCCAGACTGATCTTTTGTGCCTGTGAAGAAAGGGAGGCCCGCTTGTTGTTGTTCATTAGTCTTTGGGGGAAGGGGTGGAGAAAGCTACCTTCAACCACCCATCACCGAGGTCAAAATAAATCTCCCATCAGCATAAACACACACACAAACAAACAGAAAGCACTTTGCTAATTACTCTTGCTTATGGTTACTTATAGATAGTGATACGAACAATTCTTTAACCCTTAAACTTTAGAGTGTACGTTTGTCTTCAAATTGTGTAGTGGATTGAGGAGAGATGTGTTATTGTTTTTCTAAGCAATCGGGCAGTAAACTTACAGAGTTACAAGAAAGGACTTCAGTCAAACAATAGAGACTTGAGAATGGGCTATTTTGACTTGGGCCAGTAAACAGCTAGACAAAAATGATAATGTCCTAGAAACCACAGAGAATAACCCTGGGAGTTTGGTATATCTAATATTTTCTTCCGAAAATGTACAAAAAAAACCCCTCTTTTCATTTGTAGACATACATGAAGCAGTTTTTCAAATGAAAGTTTAAATATAAATAAACTCACATAATTAAACTGTACCTGTCTTTGCATAAATGTGTATTATTTCCACAGACAAACACAGATACAGTGGGTGTCAACACACCGTGGAACTGAGCAAAGGGCACTTATTGCAAAATCTTTTTCTGTTCCTTAAGTATAAATCATAGATTGTACAAATGACGTGTTGTTTTTATTTTATTTGGAGTTTATCTTTTATCCAGCTCTGCCTAATGCTGCTGTTAATCTGTCTGTGTGTGTCATAATAAAGCAGCTTGAGGAGCTGCTCTGATGTCATGTCATGGCTCACAGGAGATGTGAAAATTCATTTTGCTATGGTAAGACAATCAGTCTAAGCACAGAGTGAGCAAGATCTGAAAACCGATCCTATGAAAGACTTAAAAACCATATTCACACTGATATTTAAATTCTCACTGTACATATGACAACATGTATAACTCCACAAAAGGTCAAAATGTATAGCCCTTGGAAACAGCTCACCTGGTTACATGTAGCTCCTATGTTTGTAAGAAGAGTGATGAAATATGTGCTGTGTATTGTTTGAAATGAAATATTCTGACATTTGTGTACTATATCCTCGATGTCTATTGAATGTATTGTATTGTATGTTTCTTATTGATTTAAAAACATATTCCTGTAATTTATAAAACTGACTTTTTATATTTTAATTACCAGTTTTTTAGTTTTCCTGAACTGGTTAAGATGAAAAATTTGTTTTGGCTAAGGTCTATACATTTCGTGAAAGTCCAGGCAGACATGGCTGTTAAAGGTGGCACTTCAAGAAAAAACAAGCACAATAAAACCTTCAAAGCACTGCTCTATGTGCCCTAAAGATCCAAAAGCGATTAAAGACCGCCCTCTAGCGGTATTAAGTTATTTGTATCTTGCTGCAAACTACAAACTAAAATAACACACACACACACACACACACACACACATATATATGTTCAATATTTAACTTATAATCTATTTTTCCATACACATTCCCCTTAATACATCAAATGTTGTTATAGCACAGGCTATCTGACAATTCATTAAAGATTTAAACATTTGTTTTAATTGTCAACTATTGTTGACAGATGCACAATATCTAATTTAAGGTTATATAAATGTGTTTATATATCCATATAACTTGTCCTTATAAACACTGTATGATTTAATGACAACAAGTGAACAAAGTTTCAAACCAAAATTAATATATAACTAGAGTGTGTTTGCTGATGTCACATGTATAATTTTACCAATGTGAAAAGTGTATTGCCGTTTTAATATTACCTTTTAGATCAGCTAAACAGATATTAGATTACATATACTGGTCACAATTCTTTTTTTATTTCATGTATGCTTACAGGAAATCTAGTAGCCTTAAGAACATAGCAACAAAATCTTACACTCCACAGAAATCAACAAAATAGAAGATATTTGTACACCTCCTACCTTTATAACCAAAGTACAGTCCTAAACGTGGAAACAAAGAGGGAATCTATACTTTTAGGTGCTTTAAAAATGTAGCTTTTCAATCACTGATACAGCCATATAGATCAAGCCCATTCTTACCAGGGGCCTGTTCCATAAAACAAGTTTACAAAATAAGCCAGGCTTATGGCAGATAGTCCTACTTATTTTAAACCAAATGAACTGGCAATTAGTCAGACTAACTGAAATAAACCTGGCTCATTTGGTAAACTTGTTTTAATGGAACAGGCCCCTGGGCAAGTCATCTCAGTAAACTGCATGATGCTGCAGAAAGCCCTGGCCCACAAGTGGTCTCAGATAGGCAATACAGACGTCTTTAATTAATTGCTCCGTAATTGTTTGTTAGATTAGATCTGTATGCGGTTTAAAATCAGTTGCACATTATTGGACAGAACGAATCTCTACAATTAAAATACAAAAACAAACAAAAAAAAAACAACCCCAAAAAACCAAGCGATTCATCTTAAAAACTTTCACCAATGAATCGAATATATGTAACAACATGTGTGCACATTTCGCTACGAAGCGTTGACGGGAAGTGGCCGTGTTTGTCAGGACCGGACCGTTGGGGCGTTCACGCGAGGGGTCGGACACAGCGATTGGACAGCTCACGACAGATACACACATGCACGTGTGAGGTGTTTTTAGTTTTCAAACTGAATTTAGGCGGGTTTTTCTGTTTTCCACCGCAGCCTGTCTCGATTTCCGACAGCTTTGTGACGTCTTTTTGGAATGATTCAGATGCATTAGATTGGTAACAGGTTAAACTGCAAAGTGTTTTGATGGGGAATAACGGATCTTCCGCGGTGTTTTCCGCTGAAGGGACAATTCACAAGACAAGAGTTCAGTGGCAAAGCAGCAGTCTGCAAGGTGGGTATCTCGCTGATTTTGTGACTATACAGTAGTAATATAGTGTATGGTAAAGTATTTTAACAGTTTAAAATGAGACACAAAGCGTACAAACGAGTGGCATTTTAAATTTATGCTTTTAAGCTTCTCCCGGAAAAATTTCTGAGCCGTTTATGCCAGTGGCTGCTTAGGTGAGTGTTACTGGATGTGTGACGTCAGTACCCCTCACAGGTATCCTAGCAGTGTACCTACGGGTGTACTTCATTATCACACTACCTAGGAACAGTGTAGTCAATTTAGCAAGTTTGGACATACTACTCACTTTCCCCTAGCAGGGACATATTCAGATACAGCTCATAATATTTACATATTTAAACTGGAACATTATATTCATTGGCAGTGTTGCCAAAGGATTTCAATTGAAAGTAGTCACTAGGTGAGACGGTGGGCAAGATGAGAACTTTGATAAGGTTTAACAAAAACTTATTTGTACCTTAACATTTGAAAAAAGTCTAAAAATGGGTGTGCCACTCGCTAAATTTAGCAACAAATTCACAGTATTAATAAAAAGTACCGGGATGACCTACTATTTTAAGTGATTGGCCATGTGATCATGATAACATGTCTGGATTATATTCATGTTGAACTCATCATTCATGCTATATATAACCCAAAAGTTATATTTTTGGCAACTGTAAATGCCTTTTCACACCAAAAGTGAAGCCTCAGGGTGTACGAAGTGCCTCTGCACCTCACTCACAATTTCTCTCTGCTCAGGCATAAGAAGAAAGAAATTAAATTACTTATTCTATAGGGTCACTCAGATATTTTCTTGCAAATTTAATACCAATGTGCTACTTTACTAGTTACTTGAAAAAAGTAATCTGATTATGTATAACTCATGTTAGTTGTAATGTTTTTATCCTTTAAAAAAAAAAACAAGTTGACTAACAGTTGTGGTCATTGCTGCTGATAAGTCAGTACACCCACCAACTGTTGGCAACAAGTAATTGCTTTGTTGACTCAACATTTTTTGCTGGAAAATCATTTTAAAAATACATAATTGTTTTTGTACTTCTTGATGTGTGAAAAAACCCCATCACATTTTCATGTGTGCATACGTGATATTACTCTCTTATGAAATTTATAAATCTACAACATTCGGGACATAATATATCATTTATAATACTGTCATTCTGTTATTTCCTTTATAGTATTGTTGGGTTGTCATTTATTACAATTTTGGAAAATACCATGAGAAAGGACACTGTTCCAGTAATTTTCAGAGTCAAACAGGAAATGTAACTCCCACGATGAGAGAGGGGTGGCCACTGACTTCTGAGCTATGCAAAGTTGGCAAGGTTGTGGCTTTCCCAGGACCTTGATGAGAACAGTAGAGGGGGAACAATTATTTCTAGTACAGAAATGAGGAAGGAGTCTGAGAATCATTTGGTCTGACTAACTAACAATATATCTTAGAGTCTCAGAAATTAAGTATACATTCTTGATTTGTATCTAAAAAAACCTTAAAGGTGCCATAGAATTGAAAACTGAATTTACCTTGGCATGGTTGAATAATAACAGTTCAGTACATGGACATAACATACTGTGAGTCTCAAACA
>JAUCMU010000026.1:1615122-1629962 GCA_032275025.1 Enteromius treurensis | reverse complement strand
GTGTGTGTGTGTTTGTGTGTGAGAGAAAGAGAGAGAGAGAGTCTGTGTGCGTGTGTGTTTGAGAGAAAGAGAGAGAGAGTGAGTGTGTGTGTGTGTGTGTGTGTGTGTGTGTGAGCAACACAAACTGCTAGTTGGTGTTTCTGACAGGAAGCCCACCTGAGTCCCTCTGCATGAAGCCCCGCCTCTTTCGCCCCCACCATCCAATCAGATTCTGCAGTGGAGCTGTTTACAAACCTCAGCTCTCTTTCTCTCTCTCTCTCACACACACACACACACACACACTGCCCTGGGAAATATGAATCCTGAAGATAAAGAGACGCTTGTGTTTGTGGAGCGCAAACAGACGGATGATGGCGCCATTGACTGTTTCCTGTCTGGATTAATGATTTGATTTAAAGTTTCGATTCCTGATTCTGCGGCAGCGACGATCTGCTCTTTTACCGGCAGGACGGCCATTGTGTTCATACTTTTTGTTCAGGGAAATGTACCAATTTACAAAGATCCAGCAAACTGTCCAAAAACTCGCAACTGCTTGAGCGCAAGATAAACGCGTGGTCGTCATGGAGACGTGCCGCAGCCGTTTCTGTGGCCTCACGCTGCTCAAAATACATCTTCTTCGTCATCGTCACAGTTAGTCCAGTTGCCTATTTTCGCAATAAAAGTAGATGGTGAAATATTTTTAAAAATATTTAAATTAATTTAAAAGAAAAGCAGTTTTCTGATGTTGTGACAGTGACAGAGTTTAGTCGTAATACGGTGATTGTGTTTCGTCTATTCTGAGATGTTTTATTTCCTTTGTTTTGTTTTTTTATTAAGTTGTCTCTTCCTTCATGACATTGACTCGTGCTGCTCTGTGAGGACTCGTGTGACAGTCATGAATTTTATTGAAGATTTTTGCAATAATAGCGATTATGATGATGAACTTTTGCACCGGAAGCTCCAGATGTGTCTCACGCTGACTGTTCTTCCCAACTCCACAACTGCGTCCTTGTTTTTCATCGACAGATTTAATAAAATTATAAATTAATGGATCACATTGCCTGAACATTTCCACCATTCTTGCTCTGCATGCAAGTTCATTTACGTTGAGCAGTGCTCCAGCTCTCTCGGTTGCTTAGTAAGTAGTCAGTACCTGGTGATTAGTCAGTACTGTTGCTGTACTGCAGTGCTCTGAAAGTACACACTGTCCTGGTGATGAAGAATATAAAGTAACAGTAAAGTCTGATGATCAGCACTATCCACTCAGTTCATAGTTTTCAGTCACGTGAAAGACCTGGGAGAGGTTGCACCAGCTGTTGGTAAGTTACAACTTAGCCTAGTTTTGATGTAAATGGCCACTAAGTTACAACTTGCTCATTACTAAATATGTTTTTGTTACACCATTACACTTAGTTGAAGTGTAACTCTATGTATAAACTATATATGTACGAAAGCGTCTGGTCAGGAGTAATGGTATGAATAAAATAGCAGACTATGTGAAGCGCATCAAGGACGTGTTTGTTAGCGCCACTGAACTGACAGCGTGGCGCCTTGATAAACAATATAATTTTAAGTTATTTATTAAACATTTTCCACTTGAAGTCCTTTAAGTGCCCTCCAGAAGCGGCGCGAAGACTCCACGTGACATCTTTGAAGGTAAGGTGTAGAGACAGGTGTGTTCTCATTTGTGAGTTTAAGCCACAGAATGAAAAAAATAATCTTAAAAGAGTCCACAAATACAAAAGCGCATATCGACGGACATTCTTAAGGCTGTATGTGAATCTTTAACATGCATTTGTGGATTTTGTTTGTGTGTGGATAGCTGTGTATATGGATCTCTCATGTGCGTTTGTAGGAGGTTCCGAGAAACTTCAATTTACATATATTCATGAAAGAGCAGATATTCTCCATATTTCCATTTCGTAGACATTCAGCTCAGAATGGCTTGCATAAACAATCACAAAAACAACAACAACAAAAAACTCATGCAAACTATTTATGAAGCTTTTCAGAAAACCACCATTGTGGATTCAACACAAGTCAAACTCAGCTTCTGAGAGATAAACGTCTACTGAACCAAGAACATCACTTAATTATGATTAACGATTAACTGGAATTTTTATCCAAAGCAATAAAAAATCAAGGACAAAACCCAGTAAATCATGACGCTATAAAAGACCGTCAGAGGCTGTGGTGCTGACAGCAAGAGCTGGACGCAAACATCTGTGAAGAATGAAGGGTTTATTATGTGTACTGCTATTGTTGGAAAGCTTTGTGTTTGTGGTACAGCAGCAGGTAGATGGAGGACATGTTGAGAATGAGATCAATCATCAGCTCAGCTCTGAGGACAGAAGATCTAAAACAGACAGTCTGAGAGATGAAGCGTCAGCCAACAAAATAGTTCTCTGAGTTTCTCTGATGACCATGTGATATGAGAGAACTGACCACCACCGTCACAGAGCAGAAAGCCAACATCAGAGCTTTAGAGACACGACTGAGAGACGCAGAGAAGACTGCAGAACAACAAACATTCATCCTGGAGGAGATGAAGAAGAAAAATGATGGTACCTCACCAAAACATTCACTTTTTTATCAATGATTCTGAGCGTAACACCAGTGTAATACACTGCAAAGTGGATACTGTGTTGTCTGTCGATTACAATAACTATTATAAACGTTATTTAATGCAATATTTATTCCTTCACTGAAATGTCAACTCTTACTCAGAGTCAAGTGGAAGAGTTGAGAAAGGAAATCAAAGGTTAAGCAGTGTGTTTGCATTGTTAATATATTCTCTGTGTAAAACCGTTTTATATCACAATATTGCTTGTGTTTTTCAGTTACAGACCGAGAAATAACTTTTTCAGCTGCACTTTTCCAATCTGGCAGTGGAGATGTTGGTCTGTTTACCACTGAAATCACATTAACCTACAGGAAGGTTTTCAAAAACATAGGGAACGCCTACAACCCGATTACAGGTAATTATCAATCAGATGGAGCCGTAAGTCTAATAGTAATGGGAATTCTTCTGCTTTGTTCAAATCTCTCTGAGAATGGGGAAAAAAACCTTAGGAGAACCAGGCTTAGTTGGGTCCAGTTCTCCTCTGGCCGGACGCCCAGCACCTAATTTCCAGTTCTCTTTAATTATAGTTTTTGTTCTTGTTTATAGTATTATACTTCTTTTTTATTATTATTGAACATTAAATACCATTGCGGTCATTCTGGAAACATATTTATGCATTTATAAGAGCCATTTTTTTATTACAGCCTTGTATTATATTTGTTGTACCACTTTTTGGAATTAAATCACTTTCAGCTAATAATCATAGATATAATGCGGTATGCAGCACCTATCTCAACAATGTCTGTATAGCTTATTCTGTGTAAATTGGCAATAATCATTGCTGACATCCACAGTAACTAGTAATTTACAGACATTATGTTCTAAAACTTATCCTGTCTGACTGATATCATATCAAGATGTTGTTTTTTGTCACTGACACCCTGTTTGCATATGTAATGTAGCTACACCTCCTCCTGGTTTAGAAAGTAAAAATCACTTGGTGGAACCAGTTCTAAATTGATGTTGTTAAAATGCAACGAAAGAAAATATAGAAACAATTTGCATGTAAAGCTTGTGCAAATGTGAAATTCCTAGATTTGTATTGTCGTAAGGGTAAGTTTACAATGAAGTAGCCTATATTTTAAGTTTTTTACAGCATATTTAAGATTTCATAGCTCCACCAGGAATCAGCATTTCTTGAGAAACTGTGTTAAGCAAATACCTTATATCCTGGTTAAACACAGAGGGATAGGTCCCAGGACATACTGTAAATTAAATAAACAAAATCCTGGAATAGAAAATCTGAGATATAATACTGTTAAAAAAAAAAGTCAGCAGGCTAAACATTTACCTCAGTAAATCAATCAACTTAATTCAACTCTTGACTACAAAAGCCTTGTCAGAATTGGTTAATGACTTGAGTGTTCTTTAAGACTTGGGAAAAGTAAAAGGTGGTAACACATTTACAGGATGTGGGTGAAATAGTATGGGCTTTTTTTTGTAACAATCAATTTGGCACTAATATTAGAACATTTATGTCATTTTTTTCAAAACTATTTTTAAACTCTTGGATGCAATGCATATAAACAATTAATTTCTTCAGTGAACTTCTTGTAAAAAAAAAACCCCAAACAAACTGTAAATATTTAGAAAATAAAAATCATTTAAAAATCTTGTTTAAAAAAAGTGACAAGTTCTTGTTCGAGTCTTGTTCTGTTTAAAAATGTAATTAAGTGCCATTAATGTATTTAGTTAAAAATAAGAAAAAGTGTGCCCGTCCATTTCTGTCCATGCTAAAATGCTTGTTTTTATCTCTTTTTCATTAAGAAATGACGACTGAGATTGAGGAAAACTTGACTGAGATGAACAACTGCATAAAACTGCTTGCAACCGACGACTTAAATCTGTTTAATGAGGAAGCACCAGTTGCTAAAAGCTCTGCAGGAGCTGACAACATATCTGACCAACCCTGCTGCAGTAAAGACCTGAGCGATGAGGAGAACGGAAAGATGACAGAGAAGACAAATGATGAAGGGCAAACAGACAAATGTAGTGACGAGAGTGACACAGAGGAAGTTCCTGATGAGGATGCCTTTCTCCGCAGCACTGGTTTAATGTCTTACAGATATCAGCTGGAGCTCAGTGTGTCCACAGGTGTATCGGACTGATCTGGTTCACAGCCATTCCAACAATACATAACCTTTCATGTCATAGCATAGCATGGAATCTGGAGTTGGAATCGGGAAATTTTGTGAATAACCATTTGAATCATGTCTGCAGATTTAAAATTGAGGGAGACGGAGGAGAATGAAGCAGTAGTAAACACTGTGAGGGATCTCTATAGACTCATCACAACCAGACACCTGCCTCGGGTGCAGTCCTGGATCCAGGTAAACCCTCTGACCTCTGAAAGGAATCATTCATTCCCAGAAGAAAAACCTGTCATTGATGTTTAGCACCATGCCCAAGTCGCTCTTTTCCACAAAAATTCATATTTGAAACTATATAAACTATAATCTTTCACAGTGACCTGCAAAATGTGTCTTTTACAGGTCTTTACAAAAGTGGGCGTTGAGGAAGAGCTTATGAGGAGAGCCACAGAGTTAAAGAGATCACTGGAGTATGTCTTGAGACAACACAACCATTTTCATATAGACTACAAAAACAGAGAAAGAAGAGTGGTGAGTTTTTTCGGACATATATAAATTTATATATATATAATGCAGTAATCTCACATCCTGTTGTTTCTGTTAAAACGGAGTGCTTCCTATATTTAAAGCATGAAGGGGAGAATATGAGCTGACTGACAACTGTTTTTATATTTGACGTGCGGCATGGCTGTTCTCTATCAATTAAATATCATGTTTAAATTTGTTGTGTGAATTGTATTCAATATATTCAGCTTTCCACAGTAAGATCCTAATGTTTTTGGTCTGTTTAAAATCATCTTTTGTTTTTAACAATATGTTTTCATAGCAATTATGGTTATTTTTTATATGTAATATTAATAATACATTAATTTATATATCAGTGAATTTCTATTGATTGGATCCAGCTCAACTGATTTTTCTGTGATCAGTAATCCATTATCCCCAGAGGAGGGTGCTCTTTCCCCACACGTTACTCTCAGTTTGTCAAATAGTGTGCTGGAATGTTTGCTTGTGGAAAGGTGTCCAAATGTACACATGACGAGGGTGTTGAGAATATTTGTGTAGTGTGGATATTTTTCGATTTCACTGTTTATTGCATGGTCACTCTAAAGACGTGCATCTTTGTGTTGATACTGGGAGATTTGCTACAGGGAGGCACAGCTTATGTGCTAATGGAGATTTGCTCACTCTAGGGTGGAATGGGACACAGCGAGCAGTTAGGAGACACATCATTATGACACGTTATCCATTTTTAACTGGGTGAAAAGAATAGACAGGGTTGAGAAAAAGGAGGGGTGTGACATTGACAAAGCACTTGACTTCATGCCAGAGAGGTTTATCACTCTCAGTGAAGATTTTCAATGCAAAAAGTCAGTGCTTTGTGATAAAGCAACAACTAAAAGGCCTTTATCATAATTAGTTTTTCCTTTTCCCCCTAAAAGCATTTCATTACTTTATTCCTTGTGTCATTGCTATGACATGGGTGGAATTGCTTTTAGCTTAAACTCTTACTGATTGAAGAACAGAAGAAGGTGTAAAATGACTATTTATAACTTTTCGGTGTGCCTTTATCACATTAGAGTTTTAGATTATTAAACAACAGCTTGGAAATTTAAATATATTATAAAGAAAAATGACTTACTGAAGTATACCAAAATCTGTTATTTGCATAAATAGCACACCATATTTTTCCTCATGCCAGATATTTGTGTGGATGTGTGGTTGAGGTCTGAGCTTTCCTTATACACAAAATATGTAATGGAAAAAAAAAAAAAAACATTTATACGGTCAGGGAGAAATATACATTATTAACTGTGATAATTATTATTTTTTGATAGTTATTGTGATCCTCTAAACCTGTGGTTATACTGCTAGGAAAACTGCTTGAACTTGAGGAGAATGGACTCCACAGCTCCTGCATTTGATATGGCACTTGCTTATATGTGCTGTGATCCATTGCAATGGCAGCCTTACATTTAACTCTGAATTGAGTAATTAAATTAATTCACTAGCTTTGACGTGAAAGAACTGATACCTTTTGGTTACTCACAGTTACAGTTAAATGTTAGTAAATATTTGTTTTTGGCAGATGGTAAACAGTTTGGGTTTAGAAATAATGAACAAATAATTACAAAGAAATGTCAAGTAACGCACTGAATTAAGTGTTAAATTTTGCATTTTCTTCATTATAACATTTTTACAGTTAGCCTATTCCATAAGTAAAATTGAGATTTGAGTAAATTCAGGTAAATTGTGAATTTGGGTAAATTACAACACTTTTGCCATTGAGTCTCAATTATCCTAAAGTGTGTGTGTATGTGTGTTTGTACGCATGTATGTATTTGAGCTTTCAAGTTGAGATATGACAGGGAACTTTACGAGAGTCTCTTCAGGCTGCCTAGAACGTGTTCTCATGACAAAGCGCATTTCATTCTTTTCTGCGGTCAGCTAGCCCACTAGTCCATACACCTGAGTTATTGGTTTGCCGTAATAATTTGCAAGACCTTCCCCGTAAGAGAGGAGATTAGCATATAAATAGCAGATGCACAGAGGACCATCACAGCTGAGTACATTTAATTTTTGGTTTATAAGATTGAATGGGTTTTTAAACACATAGCCATCAAACTTGGCCAAAGACAAATGAAGTGTTGGGCTCAGTTGTCCGAGGCTAACTCCTCAGCTCATTTTTTAAAAGGATAACAGACCTGCTTAAGGAGTGTGCCTGGCCGACGCTTCCCTGGGCACAAAGTAATTGAGATTGCTTACAGAGTTAATTAGACCGTACAAAATATATTGGAGGGTACGAAGAGCAATGCTAGAATGTGTTTTTTCCCATAAGTGGGGGACATTTAACCGGAAACTCATTATCTTATCCTCTCTGGGTAGAGGCCAGGGGCCAATGCATGATCAATAGAGTTCGCTGCGAATGTCTGCCAGTAGTCCACTCGTTTGAGCACATTGTCTAAATATTCAACATCACTCTTATATGTCCATGTCTACTGATGTAACAAATTATGGAGGTTTGCGGCAGTGTTGTTTTAAATAACATTGAGATACTATCAGAGTTTTTATTAATATCTTGAATTATTTGTCTTTTTTTTTTTTTACTTTTTCATGCAGTTTTAGTCTTTTGTTATGCGGTTTTGACATTTTATTCCTTTTTTATTTTTTCATTATTATTATTTTCTTTAAATTTGTCTGAATGTTTTTTTCTACATTCTTTTTTTAGCTTTCGTTTTATTTATTTTAGGACATGGAAAATGGCAAAACAAAAAATTGTATCTCTCATTTTCAATTATCCTATGTTATGTCAGTTTACAGTTATTTTTAAGTAACACATTTTTTATTTATTTATTTATAAATTGCACAAAATGAAGCGTTTTTCATTAAATTATAATCGCTTATAAACATTTAATGAAATATTTAATTGTTCTGTAAAGATTGTTAGTGGATAATTTTAGTATTATTATTATTATTTTTTTTTTTTTTTACTTAAATTAATAAATATTGTTTTACATAAATATATAACTTATTAGTTATTGTAAGTATTGTCAATTCTAAAATAATACAATTCTCTGCATAATTTATTATTTTCTGGAAACATTCCTGGGCTACTTTATATTGTCAAGAGTTTAGTTTTCCTTGAGACACTTGGAGGTGCTTCACATGTCAGCAACACCTGCGTCAGCAAAAACCCTTATATGGAGACTCATTCTCAGTATCTACACACTCCAGTCAAAGAATTATAATACTGCCTTTACAAGCTGACAGGGCTGATTTTATCACAACAGAATTAAAAAGATTTCAACATAACAGTTTTTGGTCTGCAATGTATATTTTTAACTGCACTTTAATCTATCAAGGTAGCAACCGTGTTTGATTAAATAAAGACAAGATGAATAGACAATCTGTTTTGCAGCAACAATGCATACAAAAGGTTTAGGTGAGATTGAAAAGATGTTTAAAGTTTATAATTTGTTGCAGATTGCAGACTGCTCTGTATTTCAATTTACGTCAAATGCTTTCTCCCTTTTTTAAAGTGGTGATGGACTATCCTGTTTTTTTTCTGTTTCCACAGTGGACTCTGTCAGCTATTAGTGTTGTTTACATGGGTAAAATGCTATAAAATTGTGAAAGTAACTAATTGAACTCAAGTACAGACCAGGGGTAAAGCCAGAAATGTTAAAATGTGTAGGCCTACATAAAACAGAGTGGGCAAAGTGTACTGTACAGAAACTTGCATGCCAAATATCCAACAGAAAATATGATGACATTTTAAGACTGAAAATAACTGAAAATCTATAACGAACAAACATTACAATGCCTCATTTCTGTGTGTTATAATGACAGTATAAGCATTATTTTGTAACACTTTGCAAGTTGACATTTGTTAACAATAGGTAATGTATTAACTAACAGGACCAAACAGTGAATAGTGCATTTATTAAAATATTTATTAATCTTTTTTAATATAAATACAGTTGTTCATTGTTTATTCATGTTACGTACGTGTTACAAACTTGCAATTTAAATTTGAATTAACATGAACTAAAATTAATAAATGCTGTAGAACTATTATAAATTCTTAGTTCATGTTAACTAATGTTGTTAATGAACCCTTATTGTAAAGTGTTGTTTGAAAAAATATCTGTAGTTACCTAATACTTTACAATAATCTGTCATTTGTTAATGCTAACATAAAACAATATATTTCTATGTGATACTTCTAATGCATTGATTAACATTAATGGTCATTTAATATTTACTAATAAATACAGAAAATTAAAAGTTGTAAATGTTAGGGTTAGTACCTGACCTAACACAGAATAACGATGAACAGTTGTGTTTTTATGAATTGTTGATAATTAATTAATAAATATTGCAACTAGGGGTGGGACTAGATTAATTTTTTTAATCTAGATTAATCTAGAATCTAGATTAAAATGGCTCATTTGAGGTCCCTGGCAAATATAGGAATGGGGCCACACATTTGCACACATTTACTACCTTTTTTGTTGTCAAAGTTGCTACTGCACATTGGTGCCCCATAGTTACGTCCAGTGTTTCTACAGTTCTCATGTACATATTATAATTTTTTCATTAACATTTACATTTAGGCAACACATAAGATAATGACAACAGCGGTGTTTGCATGTGTAATTAGGCACAATTAGTAGAAATTTGTACCTCGTTTAGTACCGAGATGTAAATTTGCATACGCTACCTAAAGCAACACCAGTGTGTTTTCTTTTTGAAAACAGCGTTTAGAAATAAAACGATCATCGTTTGCACTGGCGTTAAACCTTCCCCGGAGTTTTCAAACTAAAACAGGGTCTGCAGCTATTTCAAAAGTTTTAAAACGAAAACGCACCTAATATAAGCAACATATCTGCGTTTTCCGCTGAACAGAGCAGACGCAGTGAGAGGAGCGCAGCGGGAAAGATCGGGAGACCACGTGCTCGTGCGGCAGACAGGTTCAGATACATAATAGTTTGGTTTGCTACACGCAGGATACACACGAAGCATGTTCAACTCCGACACAGACGGTCCTGTTAATAAACACCGTTACTATTCGCGTGTCCGTGCTTATTGCACATCTCGTGAAGAGCATTTTGGGGGCCCAAGGCAGTTGCCAACCTTTGCCTTATGGGTAAATCCGCCCCTGCAATTTGGCTAGGTATACATCCGCGCTAAAATATCAAGGTCAAAGTCAACTCAGGACGTTAACGCCGATAACAGCCCACCACTAAAAATTACTCAATATAAATCTTACTATATTTAATACAATATTGATTGCTAATTCTGTACAAATTGCCCCAAATGTGAGAATAAATGCTGGAAAGTTTCATGTATTATTATTATTTTTACAGTTCAACAGTAAATTGTTTGTATTTAACCTCTGATAGTAATTAAAAATTATTTTTATTGTTGCTTGATAGATAAAAAGTGCTTACATTTCTTACTGTTGTGTTGTTGTTTTGTGGTCTAGAAAAGGACATCAATGTGTGGATGTCAAAATTACATGCTTTTGACTCAATATAACTTTAAATTTTGACCTGTTTTTTGACATCAAGGACTGATTTGGTTTTTTTTTGCTTTTTTTAAACCCGTTTTTAACTTAGATTTTTGATGTCAATTTGACGTCTATTTGATATCAATTGCCCATTTGGTATGCTTATAATTATGAACTAAAGAAACATGAATTTTTAAAACCATAGCATATTTAGCATATTTTTTTTGCTTTTTTTATGGGGTAATAGTTCACCCAAATATGAAAACAAAAACAAAAAAAAACAGCAGAATAAACTAATTGAAACCCTCCAACTCATGACAATACGTTGAGGTCTTAATGCACAAAATGATCGGTTTCTGCAAGAAAATTTTGAAAATCTCTTCCCTGGGGGAAAGCAGATAAACATCTAATTTTCATTTTTGGGTGAATGCTCTCTTTAACGTGTGGAAAATAAAGAGAGTAATCTCTGCTGCATTGCAGTTTTTCTCTTTAAAGAGGGGCTATTCTTTGTTCTCTGAGGTCAACTTATAATATTGTTAATCAAGATTTTTACATTAACTATTTAGAAGTATTAGGCTTTTCTGTCCTGTTTTAGAGTCCTCTATCAGAATGCTCTGTTAAAATAGGCGTGGCAGATAGATATGATTGTGCCTCATCATACACCTTTCACAATACGATACCAGGCACAACGCAAGTGTTTTTTGCTAGTTTCAGTTTCATGGCCTGCACCAATTTCCTTTAAAAGCAAATGCATTAGTGCCAATTTGTGTGCCCATGGGTTTGCTGGTCTGAAAACGTAAAATAGACCAACTAAAATCTCATTTAAAAATAATGCAGTATCTTTTGTTGTCACAGCGAAGCGCAGCAGCACACCAACATGCCAAATATAAAAAATTTAATAAAATAAGGATTACAGTGTAAAAAGATTATTACAGTCAGCAGAAGAATAGGACACCGAGGTAGGTAAAATACAAAACCGTTCTATTTAACTGATATGGAGAAAAGTCCAGGTACGTGCAGAGTGTCCAGGTGAGTGCAAAGTGAGAGGAATCGGTTGCCAGGAGCTGTCAGATCAGGTCTCCTGGTTATACTGTGAGGAACGAAGGGGCCCAGGAGTGGTGGAGATCATCAATGCTATTGCTTGAGGTAAGCAAGAGGTAAGTAAGCACAGAGTAGTCAGGCACATGATTTGGTTTAGTATGAGTGCAGGAATATAGTGCTCTTGATTGGCCGAAACAGGTGCAAGTGATCGGTATTCAGGTGATTAGCTGGTGACTGAGATGATGACAAGAGCAGCTCCCGACGCCCTGTTCAGGCAACAGGGTCGGCCTCAAGCCGGTCTGGGTGGCTTTGGTGGAAGTTTGTGAGAAGGGAAGGGTCCAATATATAATCTCAGGCCACCCAGCATCCTTCCTCCGGCCCAAATCCCTCACAATTCATGAGGTAATAGAGCCGTCCTCCAATTGCCGTGAGTCAAGAATGTCTCAGACTCTGTATAAATGTCTACAATGTCGGGAGGAGAAGGTACTGCTGATCCCGCTGAGTGGGGTTTTAGTAAGGAGACATGGAATGCAGGATGGATGCGGTACAGGGCTGAGGGCTGGGAGCTGGAGCTGGTAGGTCACCTTATTGATCTGCCTCTTAAAAGTTCATACAGTTTTGCAGACTGAAGGTTGTATATCATACCATCTTTTGTAATGTTTTAATTCAATTTCAAATTACACTGCAAGTAAGATTTAAAAAATAAACAAGTTATTGGAAATTATTTTGTGTGCTGTAGTTTATTAAACAATATTTTGTAGATCTTTGAGATCCATTCTGCAGATATGTTCCTCCAGTAAGTTCCTTGTTACCAGCACAGTTCAATGATCCGGTGTTTCCCGACAGCATAGTTTAAACAAATGTTCGCAGTCAACATCACAAACGTGGTCAGAACTACAGCTTTGGACCTGTGCTTAGTGGATTTCTAATCAGTTAAATAGCATAAGTTATTCCTCCACCACAAGCGTGTGACGTCATTAACATTGGCCCTATGTTGTTGAATAAAGTGTTGCAAAGAATGGAAATGTTACCGTGTTCAGGAAACAGTCATGTGTAGCTACTTTGTTTCCAAAACAATGCATCGTACTATGGTGGTTAATCAGCGAGTTACATTGTTGTTCGAGAAATGCACCCCTGGTTTGTCCACTGTAAATCACGAATCACTGTTTTCTCCCAAAATTGTTTTTGGGAGGAAAACCTGCTCTGCAACTTTTAGCTGCATTCTCGTGAATGTGCGAGAGATTCACACCTTTATCCACCCCCAAACCTCCACCCCATCCAGCTGGAGTTAGTTCAGTCTCTTTAATGTTGCTGAGTGTAAAGTGGTTCTTAGTGCATGTTAATACGATTATGCTTGATGCGTTTATGATCTTAAATCGCATTATTACAATCAAAGCATTGCGTTTACATGAGGTAAAGTTTAATTGCAATATTGCCAAAATCTCATAAAAAATGCGTACGAATAATGTGATTATTTCCAATAATCAGAGTAAGGACTTAATCGCATTATGATGTTTACACGTCAAGAGCAAGCTTTTCCCTCCCGTTTACATGCTATTTAGAGATTCTCATTTTTCGCTAAGAATTGTGGTTCATTTTCTACTGCCATAATCACATACTCCACTGCATAGGACAAATTATGGACTCAGAAAGAGCGCAGATGCATAACCATACTATCCGCTGCTTACATTTATTTTACATCTAATGAAAGACACTTATGTTTATATTCCATGCTGTTTCAGCACCAATGCAATGGTATTTCGTTTGCCTATGCTGCAGTCGCGTTCTACTCCCTGTTTCTGGAGAAGAGTGAAGGCAGCGAGTTGTGTTTCTGAGTTTCCCTAGAAATGCGATAGTGAGGTTTAACGTTAAAACATTTTTATAAGCTTAAATTGTTTAAGTAAGTATAGGCTACATTGATTTTATTTTAGGCAAGTCGTGATGTTTGAAAAGGCATCAGCTCATTTTCTGCCACTGGCCGCTTGGTCGTTGCTTTTAAAAAACAAATACTTATAGACTATTTAACAAACGAAACTGCTTCAAAAGGTTTTTCTAAATTTACTTAAAAGAAAAACAAAACGAAAAAATAATCATTATGAGGATAATCGCATTATTTAAATTGAAGTATTGCATTTACAAGCAATTGTTTCAATGTCTGCATCGCAGAAAATGCTTCGACACAGGAAGGACATGATCAGTAGGGGGCAGTCATGTAACACACTGAACTTAAAAGGCAGATCACCGCGAGCTTATTGCTCATTGTTTCAAACAACTGTGATGTTAAGTTCTCTTCTAAAATGTTTTATTTTTTAAATCTAATATCATGTCATTATGTGTTTAAATTCTGCATGAGTATTCCCAAACATTATGACCGTGCATTCTATGTGTGCGATATATGATCGTTGTCATATTAACATCAAAATCTAAAATACATGTTTGTGTTAATGTAAAAAAAAAAGTATGATAAATACGCCTTTCATATGCCTTTTCAGGCAGTTGCAACCTTCATCTTCAAATCAAAATTAATACATTATACATTTTAATTTATTAAAGCAACATTAAATGAAGCATAAGAACTTCATAATTCACATCACGCATGGAGCTTCTGCCAACAGAGAAAAACCTATCTTTATATATCCTTAAAGAAATACATAGGCCCATATTCCAAATATATTTATCTAACGAAATAATGAATTAACAAAACAAATTAAATAAAAAACTGCACCAAACAGCAGCTTCTCTGAGGATTTTTAGTTCATTTTTGCAACGCGCTCTTCAGAGAGGGGCTTCCAATATGTTTTCTTTATTTACAAAAGCACAGCTGTTTTTTTTTTTGTTAATGTACACAAATAAAATAAATATTGGAAACACTTCAGAATAGGGGGTCAGAATAATGCATTAATTAATGGTTAATTTGTTCACAATTAAGCATTAGTTGAGCAAAAACACACCACTAATTAATGATTAAAATGTTAAGTTAATCATTAATTACTAGTGTGTTTTTGCTCAACTAATGCTTAAAGGTGCCATAGAATGGAAAACTGAACTTACCTTGGCATGGTTGAATAATAACAGTTCAGTACATGGACATAAC
>JAUCMU010000026.1:1587736-1615022 GCA_032275025.1 Enteromius treurensis | reverse complement strand
TATAAATTCAACTCCACAACTATTACAATGATAGCGTTATGTCATAAACCTAACATCACAGAAATAATAACAGCATTTTGACAAGCATACAGGTATGGTATGAACCTAAGAAACTGCCTGCAATTGATCACTGAATGTATTATTTTTCATAGTAAAATATATTAAGTGAGTGTAATAAATTATTTTTATAGTTTAATAAATTACATCCATTTGGAAAATTACCAACTTCTCATTGGGTGGACTAAAATTAAAAGTAGTTTGTAGACAGCTGCACAGAAAGTTGGTAAACTATGCAGTTTGTGTTTAGTCAAATAATAATAATTTAAAAAAACTAAGGGATTATTTAATTTCATAACCACTGAAAACACACAGATGTGTTCTGTGTTCTCCATAGAAGGCTCATTTCTGATCCAGGGCCACCAGTGCACATAATTGAGACCTCATGCAAAGACAGTTTATACCTCAATATGGAATTGTCAACATAGCCTGCCTGCAATAATGAAATAGAAAAAAAAAAAAAAAAGAATGAAAGCAAAGCAAGCTACTGTCTTTAGTACTTTATATTGAGGTAATCATGGAGACAATTAGACAGAAAAAATGGAAAGGCACACTAGAGCCGTACACTTTAGCATTGCCCTCAAAAAAGAAGGACACGCAGATTATATATACCATTTTATACCAACGACCCCCATATTTAAAAACTGGCATTCTGTTATGCATTGTAGCGCACAGGCCGCTTAAGCACCTTTTGAGTAGATTAAAAAGCATAAATTCTGTTTAGCACTAATGCAGATGTCGTCTCCCCAAGCCTGCGAGTCTGAACACCCTCGGCTAAGGAGTGGGGCCCAGGAGGAGGGGGGTAAAATAGCCTTGAGTTGCTTTTCACCTTTCATAAATTCCAGGCTGGGGATTTCTGTACCCCCCCCCCCCCCAAAAAAAAAATCATTTGCGGCCCGGTGGTTCATTGCTATTCTTTTTAGATTGATGGTGGTCATTTACCCGGCAGTGGAAGTTAAGTGCTGCTGTCACTCTTGAAGAGCATAATTGGGAGGTTCCACAGGTCAGTGGCAGTGACAGTTTTCTCTTTTGATTAGTGTTAGAGTGATAACAAAACTTACAGCGTGGGTGATGGATGAGCAGGTGCAGATGGCAGCAGTAGATGCTCGGAGGGAGAGCAGAATAAAGCTCACCTGCCTCCTGAAACAATGAGCCAGTCACCATCGTCTTCAGCACTTAAAGATATCTACAATGCGATTATACTTAATTCCTTTTTTGAATTAGTTGTGTTTAAGTTATCACTTTTACTATTGAACATACTTGGCTTTAGTAACTATGGATATTAGACTTTGGCCCTTAACTGCCCTGCATTTTGGTATGGACATTGAGGATATTTCAGATGTGTTTGTTGATTAGTTTTGTTTTTTTAAGGATTGATACAAAAAACAGTATTTAGAGAATATTGTGGCAAAATGACTGATATAATACTGACAAAAAAGTTACTTACAATTTAATGATATCCAATAAAACACACACTATTCATAGTTTTCAGTCTCATGATTGGCTTGAAGAACTGGAGGGCAAAACAGCCATAGAACTGCAGGACAAGCCTTTCAATTTTTTTATTTAGATAGCCTCTCGAATATTTAGATTACCTCTCAAAACAGTAAAACAAAGGTACGTGAACAAAATGTTGGCAATTTGTAATGCATATTAACGGCTAATGGTTCAGTGTTTCCTTTATAATGGTTTTCTAAGAGAAACCATTTAATGTGAAACTTATATTCTGGCTTCAAATTCTTGCCTGTACAAAATATACATCACCAGTATCCAATATCTGCATTTTCTACATTATTGCTTCTTGATGAAATCATCGTAAAAAATAACTGGCGGTCAGTCGAGCAAAGGCTTGTTTTGCTTGCCAGGTGGGCACACACACACACACACATATATATATATATATATGGAGAATATGTTCCTTATACTTTCTTCAAACCTTAAGATTTATAAAAAGCTTTTCAGCTTACCTTGACCACAGATACACATAAGATCAGAGAAACCATAACTTCTCTTCTTGTCACAGGTTCTTAAAGCCTTGATCTGTTTTGAATCGCACTTAAGATGGGTTTATCCAGTGCCTGGTGTTGACTTGATCTCCTTACAGTGATTGCAGGATGTGAACATAGAACTTCAGAGTAAAAATCGTATCACCTAGTTCACCCTGCGCATTTGTTGAACAACCTGCACAAAGATGTAATCAGTAACAACTCAACCTCACCATCTCTAGGCAATATTAAGACACCCAATATTAAGAGGGCATCCACCAGCAGCTTTAGTTTATTTTGGGGTGTCAGTAGTCCCATGTAGCCCTGCTTTCTGAACTATCGCAAATAATTATTATTAATTATTTAATTATTGTCTCCTTTGCATGCTGACAGATGCAGGAAAAAGTCTGTTTAACATAACAACTATTATTTTATGCAGTCACATTTAGCTGGGACAATACTCAGATAGACTAGCGCTAGAAAAAAATTGGATGTGGTCAACTGGAAATTCTATTAAGGCTTTGAATTAAAATGTTAAGATGTCCCACGTTACTGCAGAGTTTGCCGTTCATAGCGCTGTAAATCTCTGGAATATCCTGAGGCCACAGTGAATATCCCATCTGAGTGTTAATCAGCCAGAAGAGAATTGCACACATTCTTTGTAAACTGTCAGCAAACAAGCGTTGTTTTGAGAATGACAAAAAAATAGGAAATGTTTTGCAACAGTAGTTTTTATAGCATTTTCAAAGTAAAATGCAAATTGAGTAAACCAAAAAAAGGCCCATAGTTACTTAATTCCCTGACGTGGAGTTACCATCTCTATTAGATGTTATGTATTATCATGGCTGTAAAGCAAATCTGTTTTTTGTTTTTTTTGAGCTAGATGAGAGCTCCTGAGGATGAAGAAGATGATGACGATGATTTTGTAGACGTGCCGGAAAAGGAGGGCTATGAACCTCACATTCCTGAACATCTGCGTGCAGAGTATGGTGAGTTTGTTCAGGTGCAGAGCTGAAGCCTAATGCAATAAGACAAACCTGTTCATCAGTAAAGGGTCTAGCTTTATCTATAGGATCTTGCTTAATCCAAATAATCTTTCATAGGATATCGCCACACTCTTATAGTGGCTGCTTCAAAGTAGATATGAGCTGAAAGTTCTCTGGGGATTCCAGTTTGTTTGTAGTTTTAGGCTTAAAGCAGCAGGATATTTACATGTGGTAAGTTTAGTAGTTAGAAATGGTTAGCTGTTGAAATGCTTCAAAGCACAAAGGAAAGTTTGTTTATAGAGATAAGGTGTAAAGCATAAAGTGTTTGTGCTCAAAGCAATGTACAATTTGAGGTTGTTTAGCTATGAGTTAAAACCCGGAATAGGAATGTTTACAGTCAATTTAATTGGAGCAAATGACAGATTCATATAATAAATATGTTGCATTATGATAAAAATTAGTCTCATCTGCTTTGTGAAGGACATTGACAGGTTACAATTTTCTACAAAATAAATGAATAAACTTGTGAATAATTTGTAAAATATTTATGCATTACATCGTATTTGGAATTTGTCGTATTGCCTTTAATTTATTTATCATTGTAAGAGAAAAAATACTTCATTACAGTAGCAATCTACATTTGAGAATAATTTTTGGTCAATTGTCAGAGAAAAAAAATATTACATTCAGTGTAAAAACAGCTGCTCATTTAAAAACTCCACTATCTTTTTGAAAGGTAATAAATTGCTTTAAGCCTGGCTTAAATCAATTATAACCTGGGGCGCAAATAGAAATCTGTTTTGACAGCTGACTATTTGTACATGCAAAAGATTCTTGTCCATCTGGGCAAGGACAGCTCTATTGACAAGAAGCCACAGGCAAAAGACAGAGGTCAAGCAATAGGTCAGACACAAGCTAAAGAACACAGATTATATTTGACCTCAAATCCTGTCCAATTTTAAATTTACTGTCATGAAAATAATCAATTTCATTGGCTAATGGAATTTATGTAGTTCTTTTAGGAACAGCATAGCATGCACTTTGGAAGCGTTTAAGCAATTTCCAGATTTTCCTTGTAATGTATGATGAGCTCCACGCCGCACACTAATTATGAGATGCAATATGATTTCACCAGATTCTACTGTTCTCTTTCTTCATTTATTTTTTTTCAGCATCTATAAACAGGCACTAACTGAAGATTCATTTGGATATAATTTCAACAGCTTCACAGAGCCAAGCTGCTTTCTGCAGTAAAGTATGTAATGATCAGTGCACTGGCCATGCCAAATTAACAATGCAATGGAGTTAATGAGCGCCCATTAGCTTGGAGTGATGAGTGAATTTACAATGCTGACCTTACAAACGTCTGTGCGCTAAACTGTTCACCTACAAACCGGTGTATTCATCGAAGACCGTATTATTCAGAATTCTTCATTTAATCATATATCAAACAAATACCAATACAAACTAGATTTTCAACATTTTTCTTTTGCTTTGTTACAGCATTGCTTTTTAACTAATTTATTTTTTTCATGATCATTTAGTAATAATTCTCTTTAATAGTGCACATTCTGAAAGTTCCTTCATATAGCACAATGAATGTAGGATGAGGTACAGTTTAATACTTCTGGTTGTACTAGTCCTTAAACCCCAAATATGAGCAATAGTAATATCGATGGTTACCTTAAACTAGTAATGGTTGTACCACAGTAAATCAGATGCAAATCTCATGAGTATTTCATTTCTTTTCTATTGAAAAATGTGAAAAGCTGCATGAAGACTGGCTGCACTCTACATGTGAAAAAATATAGATTATAATGGAAATTGTACATTGAAAGTGCAACCGTTCACAGTATAATACTCCTGAAACGGTACTCAGAAAAAATAATTCTAATTTACTGCCAACTTAATTCCATCACTTCCAATTTATCAATCAGTGCAAGTTACCATCAGCAGTTTCATTTAATGTTACATCAACCTGTCACAGGATTCAAGCTCATCCTTGGCTAATCCTTCCCTTTCTTTTTTCAAAATCACATCAGCTCCCTCATCCAGAGGGAACCACTTTCATTTGAAAAGCATTTTGTCCGTTCCTCTCCTCCTTTCTCTCACTGTTCCTTTCACAACAGAGCTTTTATCTATCACTTTATCCCAGCGTTCCTGTCAGGACATTATCTCTCTCAAAATTTACATTTTAATTACAAGGCCTGTTGAACTCAGAAAAATCAATAACGCCACCATTGGCAGCTCAACTCTATGTCTACTGCTGGGCCTCTCTATTTCCTCTTATTGATTTATCTCTTTAGCACCTGCAACTTTATTGCTTCAGACAAATAGCTACCATTTTGGTCAATTTGAACAGAAAAAAAGCTTTTGGTTGTATTTTATGATTTTGCACACCCGAGTGCTGCTATGATGCATTGAGTCATTAACAGGGAGTGAACATGGGTTAACTGTATACATCAGATGATCACAATCAGGATTCTC
This sequence comes from Enteromius treurensis, assembly GCA_032275025.1. Classification (NCBI taxonomy): domain Eukaryota; kingdom Metazoa; phylum Chordata; class Actinopteri; order Cypriniformes; family Cyprinidae; genus Enteromius; species Enteromius treurensis. The sequence continues at coordinate 1,609,507 of JAUCMU010000026.1, read as the reverse complement.
ATCCTGACCTGAAAACATAATTGATTTCTTTTTTGTAACCCATTGCATCTGTTGAACTGGTGTTACAGAGGCTTCACTGTTGCTTTTGCTTATATTTAGGTCTAGTGATTTGATAAAGTAATCCGCAAGTAACTTGTCCTGCCTGCTAAAGAAATATGTGATCAGAAATTAATTTTCAGGAAGACAATAAAATAGGTAAATCAGTCAGATTATCAACAATACTAGAAATCAGAATATTAGACTTTAGTAAGCATTTTTTTCTCTCTGAACTGCAAACTACTTTTATAAGCCGAGATTGGCACAAATTCATAAAAATGTATTTACAATTAAATAAACCTGAATTACTTTTTATAAAAATAGAGTATTTTATATCTTTAAAATACAGGAAATCCTTGAAAAATTGGTCATTCAATGAGGTATCAATATATTGTCTTCAGTAGTGTTGGTCAGTTGTAAAGTACAAAATGTATTTTATATATTATATATATATATATAATATTCAAAACATGTTCTTAAAGGCGTCATTATCCACATTTACTAATTTTGTAAAATTGTGGAATGAAATTAGTATAATTAATCTTTTTGATAAAGGTATTTTAAATGAATGACTAGTTTCAAATATAAAAAAAAGCTAATTCTGCGATCCTGAACAGATTGGTTGACACAATCTTTATTCTTTTCTTATTTTTTTTATATTTAAGCATTTCAGATATGTATATATCTAAAAATACAGCCTATTATGTAGATTTGTTTGTTTACTTTTGAAAACCATATTTGTTGACAAGAAATAAGAGCAGACCAGGTTCCTTATGTACATTTACATTTAGTCATTTTGCAGACACTTTTATCTAAAGCGACTTACAAGTTGGGAATACACAAAGCCATTCATCTGCTCATAATACCTCATAGAAGTCTTAGGCATTGTTCAAATAAGTACAAGCTAGAAAGGGAAGGAATAAAAAAGGGAAAGACAAAAGTGTTTTGTATTGTTTTATTTATTGTATTTTTTATATATATAGGATGAAGGATATACCCACAATGACCATTTGTCTTTGAAAAGTTGTCAGGTGTCCCGTAATCATTTTTATGTGGAATGCACCGTATTGTTTTTAATTTCATCTTAAGTGTGAACCTCAGATCTTTGTGTCACTCCTAAGACCACCTTAAGCCCCTGCACACTCCTGCTGAAACCCCCTCTGTCCATTAGACTACAAGTTTGAATGTTGTGTTCTGAATATTTGACCTTACATTTCTTTCTTCGTCTTGTCTCTAATAGGACTTGATGAAACTCCTTCAACATCAACTTCTGGGGCCAAGCCAATAAAACCTGTGGTCAAACATCCTGTTCCTCTTGTGTCCTCCAGCCTCACTCGACTTAAGAGGAAGATGTGTGATGAAGAGCAGGACCCCACCTGTGCTGCTGCAACGCTGCGTGTGCTCAAACAGAGAATTCATTTTACTCCTTCAACAAGGTGATCTATACTTAAATGTCCTATTTTATTAGGTAATATAGACTAGAAATACAAAAGGAAAAAACATCTTTAGAAAAGATCAAGTGCTCAGAATAATTAAGATTGGTTTCATTATAGATATTTCAGAATGATTTCAAATATAGTGAGAGAAATCTGGGAAAACGTTTTTTTTTTATATGGAAATGTTCATAAAAATATATTTCATACAATACACATTGTTGTTTTTTGAGATTGAAGTGTATTCGGGTTGTTTCAGTATGTCTGGAGGCTCCACTGAGGTCGCAGTGTGCAGTAGTGACCAGGGGGGCATAAACAAAGCCTCTGTTAAGGCCCCTGTTGTTCCGTTTGGTGTTGATCTTTACTACTGGGGAGAGGAGCAGTCCACTGCTGGCAAAATCATCAAGTACAGTCTCATTCCTTAGAAACATTGAGAATGTTTTACATAACACATTCATCAGTCTCTTTTTGAAGTATGAATGGATTGTGTTATATGATGTAGCCACTAGAGAGCACCATTGTATGCTCACTGACTTCAGATCACCTTCTCCAAAATTCCTCAAAACTAAATGATGAAAACATTGATCTGGATGTTTAAATACAATAAATCTTTTCTGCTGTCAATAAGTTATTCTTACCCCTAAAATATTTGCCTGAAAAATGCACTTTATAAAGGCAAACTTTATGGTGTTTTTTTTTTTTTTTTAAGATCACTCATTGAGTTTGCGTAGTTCCTTTACTAAGACCTCTTTTCCTCGCTGGTTTTTAGGAACACATCACAGCACCAGTTCTGGGTGCCTCATGAGGTGGAGGAGGAAGTAGTAAACGAGGAACTGTCTGCAGAGATGAAGTCTAGATATATCACCTTTGCTGGGAAATTTAAACCTGTGGAGCACAAGTGCAAAGCACCAATGCCAAATGGATCTTTGTGTGAACGCCAAGATAGAGTAAAGGTCAGAAAAGTAACAATAACGAACGATGACCTTAAAAAAATACACAGAAGAGATACTAAATATTTTTGCCCATAATTAGGTGTGTTTGGTAGAATGGTAGAAACATATTCTTATTTCATTGTGCATAAAGAGATACAAGCAGGACATTGATTGAAAAAAAAAAAGCTGAATTAAGAGATGTCATTTCAGTGCCCGTTCCATGGACGCATTATCCTTCGGGATGAGCTGGGCATGCCTGTTAACCCAGAAGATGCACTGCAATTGGAGAAGGAAAAGAGGAAGCGTGAGGAGGAGCAGCCAGGTTAGACCATTCATCCAATTTAACAATATTCAACTCAAGAGTAATTACAGGGATAGTTCTGTTTCTCATTCTTTTATCATTTACTCGGTATTGTGGATCCATTTTATTGGTTTGCATATCATGTTTACATTTACTACATTTCTATAAATCCTAAACTTTGAAGTCCAGTTCACACCCTCATTTACATGGTAGTTTACACATATTCCAATAAAAAACAAAACAGTCAACGCATTCACCATCAGAGAAAGCCACCATAATGATCACTGGGGCCTTGATGAAATATCTAAAAAGAATGCTGACATTTAAGTCAGAAGAGCTTTTAGCAATTATTTAGTAAATTTTAATTCTACCTCTGTAATGATGTTGTAATATGTTAATTTTATATAAATATACCGTATACGAGCAAGGCATTTTTGAATGTTCTACTATTCTGAGATTATGTTTACATTTCAGTCCAATGAAGTCAGCAATCGCAATGCAAATTGATTATTTGGCTGCATGAAAACATGTATGGTAGAGCAGCATGAGAAACTCATGTTTTTGCAGGTGCATTTGTGGACACAAAATGTGCTGAGTTGCTGCTTGCAAATGTTTGCAAAATTTTTAAGGCATTTTTAGGATCATGCACTCTTGCCAAATTAATATCGCACACCACACCTGAAAGCTTGATAATCTTCTTTCATGTTTTGTCAGTCCAGTGCTGAACACTAAGGTCTTTTCAACACTGTGAAAAGCCCTTTAGTCACCAGGCAAAATCCTAGACCTCTATTACCCATAGTTCCTTCCTTATAACACAACAGTCCAATCATGTGGCTGTGAGACTCTAGGAAGAGATGAACTGATGGAATCCCATCCAAGTCATCATCAATACTCAGATAATAGGACAGGCTGCATCTCACTCTGCCTCTCAGCTTTTCACTTTTCTCCTTCTCGCTCTGGTTTCTTTTCTTGTGGAGTCGGGTGCTAAAAGCCAATTAAGTAGCGTCTCCATGCTGTCACTGGAGCGTCGGATGTGCTTTCTTTGGCCCCAGTTTACTTGTTAACAAACAGTTATCTGAGGCAACTGACTTCGGGGGCCTGCTGACCACTGGCTTGTGAAATAGCATCTTTTGTAACTAAGTAAGCTATCGATCCCTGCGACTCCATCACGCCCTCTCCCAGTCGACATGCCGGTTGTCAGGGTAACCACAGGACACCCCACCCGTCCTACTGCGCTGCTTGTGTGCTCATGATGTCCATCAGTTGACTTACTGAACACTTGCTCCCCTGCTGCGCCATTGATTTCTGCTTCAGTCTTCAGCCTTCCCAAAATTTTTCAACCCGACATGATTCTCTAACGTAAATCTGTAATTTGTGTCATCATGATACTGCTCATACTCAAGGGTGAACTCCAATCTTACACTTGTACTGTTGCTTTTCTAAGCCCTCAGACTTGAAATTTGAAAAAGCGTTTGAAAATGTTTTCCCTTTGACTTATATTGAAGGAGAGGCTAACTCCATAAATTGTCAAAAGGAAATCTGCCACTTGAATAGTACAATTTCATACAGGGCCATTTATCTAATGTTTCATTTGAGGTACCGATATCAAGGATAAATAGAGTACAAAGGTGTAGTTTTACAAATTTTACACACCCGTGACAAGTTTTTTCAGAGAGTGTGGAAGGCATCTAACAACAGCATAGCAACAGATTAACAACCATTCAGAACTCCTTAGTAACTGCAACCTGGTGTCACGCCAAGACGTGACATTATCACGTTGGTCCGCTTTGAAAACTTGTAGCTGTCACGGTTTAGCCTCCTCAGACATGAAACTTGCACGTCAGTGACAGGCATCTGCCGTGATCCACGCACGGATTTGGATTCAAATATTGGGTAATGATATTGCCATTATTGCATCTGTATTGGGGTGTGATTTTTCACTGTAAACAGTCACAACAGTTATATTTATATGACTTTATTAATACATTTATGAGCACGTAACCCAACACCTACCCCTAAACCTACCATCCGTTACTAAAACACAAGATAAACCGGCAGATACAACTACCCACATTATTTATTACAAATTATTAATATTCCAATTCTTCCGAGGCAAAAGGATTGGTCACCATCTCTCTGTCCGCCGTGACTCATCCGTGCTCAAATTCAAAAAATGCCGCCCGCCAGGAGAATCCATACGTCAGCCTTGGTTGTAAAATTCTATAGGCTCTCGCGTGCCTCGTGACTGATCGCGTCATGCTATTGTGAAATGTTATTGGCTCTGGTTATCGATTTGCGTCATTCTACAGGACGAGAGAGTCTTTTGAACAACATATGAGCGTTAACGGAGGGATACTTTCATCTTAAAACCTTGTATTTTACTCTCTTCTTTGCATAAAGACATTGTATGGCTTTAGAGGGACTTGAAATGCAACCCAGCTTGTTGGTAATGTTTTTTTATTGTTTATGGTCAGTTTTTGCAATAAATACCTGTGACTGCGCTTATATTGTCTCTGTGTGTTGTTTTATATTGTTCAGAAGTGGGTAGGTTTAGGGTAAAGGTGGGGCTAGGTGCTACAATAACAGTATACATTTTATATCAATTGAATCCGGTTATCCGTGGTGGATCACGGCTGACGCTTGTCACTGACTTACACTGTTATCTTTTCCGTGAGCCCATCACAGAATTTTCGACGAAACATGTTAACACAAAACGTGTAAGTTTCACATCTGAGGAGGTTAAATCGTGACAGCTACACGTTTTTCAAAGCGGTCCAACGTGATAATGTCAAGTTTTGGCTTGATACCGGGTTGGTTAGTGATGCCCTGACATCCCCTACATAACATCCAGTTTAAAGGGGTCATGAACTGAGAAATCAAAATTTGCTTGAACTTTATGTAAGAGCTCATTGTGTTCTAAAAACATTCTGTAACATTGATGATTCAGAACTTAAAAATCAGCGTCTTTTGAAGCCAATCTGCCAAAACGACAGGTTGTAGAATGTGTCACTGTATGATACAGTATAACAGTGTGGATAAACACTGCCTCTGCAGAGGAAGATGAGTGCCTGCTTCTACATCGCTGGCTGTTTAGCCCCACCGACTGATTCATACAGTGCATGTAGTGTAACAAAACAATAAACTTTATTTAATTAACTATGTTTTTAATGAAGTGCCAAAGTAAGAACACTTCTGTAAGAACACTTAAATTTACCGCAGATTTTGACAGTTTGACAAAGGGTTTTCAGAAAGATTGAAACTAAAAGACGAAGCCGTGCGACTATATTGGATCAGAGAGTGACGTTGCAACACACAAGTGGTGTAACTTTTTTGGTGATGATTTATTTTTTACAGTTATTGCTTTGTATTTGATAGGACAGTAGTAAGACAGGAAGTGGGAGAGAGAGGGAAGATGGGATCGGGAAAGGTCTGTGAGCTGTGATTCAAACACAGGGCAACAGCGCTTTATGTTGACACGCTGCCCGCTGAGGTTATCGGCACCGATGACGAGTGACTGTTATTATAAATCATTTGATATGTACTGAATGTTTATGCATTTTTAACCTAAATCACTGCAGTGTCAATCTATGAGGAAGGTAGGGTGTCAAACATAAACGGCTGTTAGCCAATCATAGCAGTGGGTGGTTACTTCTGAGCCTACAATCTGCTATTAAGACGAAATGTTTTTTCCGCTTTTTTAACAACAGGACATTTACCATTTAATATACTGGTCTCACTTTTAACAAAAAGAAGCAAAAATATTTTGTGTTGTCATCATCATTATATAAATGGGCACTGTGGAGCCATGCACACAAAATGTTAAAGCTATGGTCAGTTTTGCCTTTCAAGATCAACTTCCTGAAATTTAGTTGAACTGTCACCATGCCTGTAGAATAATTACACAGCCCATGTCAGTGGCAAACACTTTTGACGGCAACATATTAGCCTAGTATTTGTTTCGGTCTTCAGGGCTGCTGTCTGTTGTCTTTAAGAAATATTCCAGGTTCAAAACAGGTTAACAGTTGACAGAATTTGTGGCATAATTTAGCATAACATAACAATTATTTTTCTCCATTTCTGTTAAAAAAGCAAAAATGTGTGTCATAATGTGAGACTTAAAATTGAATGGGGCCAATTAAATTTTTTTCTACTCACACTTTAATCAAACACATAAATGCAATGCATGCAAACCTGCCAAAGAGCAATGTTACAGTGCATTTCACAACCATCTTATTATAGCATTTTTGTGTTTAAATGTGTTTTCTGTAGATAATCAAATAAGCTGACTGCAGCTGTTGCCTATGATACTCATGTGTGCCTGACTTATGCAGATGCGAACTGTTGACAGAGTAGTCAGCCCTGCTGCACAGCTTAAGCTAAATGCAGGGCCCCCATCATCAGGGAGAATGAAGCCCCTAAAGTCTTGACTTAAGCAAGGACGGATTGTTGCATGGGCCTTTTTACCTCCATAAATCCTTATAGGGATGACCAACTCCTCTATTTATTTTGAAGACATTTGAAAAAGCTGTTTGTTGCATGCATGCGTTTCACTACAGACTGATGAACTGCAGTACTTTGTGCAATTAAACACTTTGGAGATTGTAAATAATTGAACAACTACCATTTTATCATTGCAAGATATGCATGTATCAACATTATGCCTAATGAAAAGTTGATGGTTTTGATCTATCTACACTACTGTACAAAGTGTGCAATCAGGGTTTGTTTTGTTTTTTTCTAGAAAATGAATAATTGATCAGACGTGACAGTAAAAACTTTAACATTGTTAAATGCTGTTCTTTTGATCTTTCTATTCATCAAAGAATCATTTGGTTTCCAAACTGATTTTCTGTTTTCATCATCGATAATAAGAAATATTTCTTGAGCACCAAATCAGCATAGTGGCATAATCCACACTTCCTAGTTTCATCAATAAGTTAAAATGTCCCTACCATAACTATTACTCAAGTGATCAAAATCAAAGGATGATCAGATCTCTAATTTAAATGGATAAATTATTTAACAGATGAAACAGTTTATTTTTATTTTTTTCAAGAATTCAAGAAGTCTAATATGTGAAATGTTTAGGAATTTAAGGTACACTTATCTCTGTTCTGGCAACCTTTCTTTTATTGGCTTAGATTGGCGAGACCCAGAGCTCATGAGGGAGATTGAAGCTGCAACTGGAGAAGATCTGGGCTCCTCAAAGACGTACAGGAAAGGAAAGAATGGCAACAAAGGAAAGTCAAAGAAAAAGTACCCAAACCTTACAGATTTAAAGCAAAATGCTAGTACATCTCGTTCGAGACTAGAGAAGAAAGTCTTCAACAAGTAAGTAGATGTTCAAGATTTAATAGAACCGAATATTGATAAACAATATATTTTACAAACGATGTGTAAATAAAGAATTTGAATCTCAACTACATTGTTTCCTTATAGGAGCTCCATGAGACGAGTTACGGAGGTCATGAACAAGATGGACAAGAGGAAGCATGAGAAATTTTCAAATCAGTTTAACTATGCACTGAATTGAAGGATACATCCATCCTGCATTTGTTTGGATTATGACACCGAACAAAAGGGCATCAATACAAAACTGTACCTCAAATGAACAATACTTTTTGCATTGTCAACTTTGGATTGTCACTTGTAATGCCTGAATAATTGTATTAATTTATTTTTGTTCTGCATGGTATGTAACTAATAAAAAAAAAAAAAGTGAAGTATTTTAAATCTTAATCTATTGTATTTTCCAAACTTTTGTCTTTGCTACATTGTAGTAGACCTATTTGTGATCTAGAATGTAAAATGTAACCGTCTTTCTAAAGAATGATTTGAGTGTTAATATAGAGCGCATTTCTACTGATTTTCTTTGTTGTGAAGATTAAAAACACACCACAGCAACATTTGAAGGCAAAGCAGGATTTTTTTTTTTTTTTCATTTCAAGACATTTACATTAATGTTTGTATTTTCTTTAAGTAGCAGTCTCGCGACAGTTTAGCTAATAGATTAGGTTCGCTGAAACAGTAACACATTTTAATAGCAATAATATTAAAACAGCTTTTCATTACAACAAATTAAGAATGGCTTACAAATTTAAATGAGGCTAGCTAAGTTAACTTGACTGCGTATTGCAGAAAACTATGGCAGTGTTAATAAAGAAGCAATGCTTTTGATCCTTGCCTAAAGTTGTTAATTGGGGAAATGATTTCGCTGTAACATGATTAGCGTTTACTTACATTAGTTTAGTTCGTGTTGTCTTTTTCCACCAAAATAATAATAACCAAAATAAATGATTATTTTCCCCCCATAACGAATATGGATTTATCATAGGACGCTATTTTCAGCAGCCATAGCATTCGTTTCTGTTTTGTTAAACTAACTTAAAAAAAAAAAAACTAAGAAAGAAACATATTTCTTTAGTAGGATGGTTTTCAACGGACGACGAAGAATTTGTTAATCGGACAAACATAAGATTAAATTAAGGTAATTAAGGGCCGTCTTCCTCTAGGATACTTGTTTAACGTACACTATAGGGCAATTTCCAGCATAAGTAAATATTTTATTCACTTGCAAAATTGGAGAAAAATAAAATGGGGATTAAAAGAATAGCCTATTTAAAGTAGCCCATTTGATCAATTCTAATCGTAATATTTATGATTAAGGATGAAACGTAGTTAATATTATGTGTTTTAAATGTAGTTTTTGCGACCAATTTCTTTGTATGGATATATGTCTGGACAAGAAACAAGATCATACGTCGCCATGCAGGAGACGACTCTTGCAATTGTTTTAAAATATATTTTATTTTTTAATTGTTTTAAACGCCCATTTTATTAAACGATCACTAGCATTAATTTCCCGTCGAATATCGCTGAAAATAAAAGTTTGCTTGAGTTTAATGTAATATTTTACGCCATTCCATGTTTAAGCAGCACACAAAGCACTCATCAAAAAACAGTCGCACCAGCAAGATTGAAAAACGGAAAAACGTGCGAACTGTGGCAGCATCATACTAATTGGACTAAGGCGTTGGACACCTCAATATTAGGCTAAGTAGGCTATATTAAATCTATCAATATTAGACAAAAATCTTTTTAACGAACAAAACTAAAATGCAGTCCAAATAGCCTATTCTAATAGCCCAGTAGTCCTCATAGTCTAATAGTCTTCAGCCGACATTTACGTTCTTGGTGTTTAAACAAGTATCATTAAAAATATTGATCAAAACAGTAAGTATATTTAAAAGGAAAATTATTATAAATGTAAAATGATATTCTGTACATGATATATTCGTATTTATTCGTAGATTCTCCAACAATTTAATTCAACAATAATCTTTTTCTGCGTCATTAAACACAGGTTTTAAAGATGGGAAACTGTAGAAGTGTAAGTGTAGAAGTGTAGAAGATGGGAAGTGTAAAGTAAAAGATTACCAATAGAACAAGCGCGTCATTGAACGAAATTGACCGCGATTAATTCCAGCATTTCGTCCAATAGTAAGCGGTTTCTCCGTTTATAAACTTCCATTTAAAATCAGACGTTAACATGTTGTGCTAGATCATGTAAAACTTGGTTTTAAATTTAGTTCATAAAGCTAGGCTTATGCCAACGAAATGTTTGACAACTGATATTTGTCATCTGTCATTTTATTTCAACCATTTAATTGTGAGACAAACAACTAAATAATAGCATAGTATATGCAAAGTCAGAATTAAATAATATGGCCCACAGTAAAAAATAAAAATTAAAAAGAACTTTCATTAGGCTTATGTTTACACGATTTTAGTCCAATCTCATTCTTTGTTTCAATACATACCGTTTAATTCCCTACTACATTTGCATTCAAAGTTAATGTCTAAACACATTTCATAATAACTAAATATATACAGTTTGACCTTGAGAAATATTCACAGTTGTTTTAAATGAAGCAACTTGAAATCAAATCTAATTATTAGCATGTATTGCCGAAGATGAGGACAATGATTCCTAAACTTAATTGTGGGTTTGCCACAGTGCAGAATGGTTGCTACATCTCAGTTTTTAAGACAAACTTATCAAATGTCTTTTGCAAGTGTGTGACAGCATAGTGCTTCGTGTTAAAAATGTTCCTGTGCCAAGTTGACCGGACACTCTGTTTCTTCCGATCCAGGGCATCTCCTAAAACTTTCTTCTTATAAGTGCGGCGCGTAAAATGTGGGGGCTCCGTAAGTCTGAGAGCCGAGCATGAAGGGTGACAGAACCGCGTGACCCGGCAGAAAGGGTAACTGAGTGGTGCATACGAGTCCCCCTGGCGTGTGACCCGGATAACTGGCATGCATGGACAGATGACCGCTCATAGGAGGAGACGGGCTCAGAGGACTCAAGCTGCCCAGCCCGTTGCCCGGTCCGTTCGGTCCACCTCCGCTCCCACTGGTTGGCGCGCTCGTGTCCGCGCCCGGGTTCTGTTTCTTCCACTTGGTCCGGCGGTTCTGAAACCATATTTTCACCTGAGTCTCTGTCAAGCTCAAAGACAGCGCCAGGTTGAGGCGTTCGCACACGGACAGGTATCGCGTCGATTTAAATTTGTTCTCCAGAGCCACCAGCTGCTCGTACGTGAACGCAGTCCGGGCCCTTCTGGGTTTGCCGGACTTTGAGTCCGAGCCGGAGCGCTTACGCTTGGGTTTCACCGAGTGATTCTGTCCGTTTGATGAAGACTGTTGAGTCTGCTGTCCTTCTGGACTTTTGTTTAGTGAGTCGTCGTCATCGTGCTGCCCAAACTCGGCGTCATTGTTTCCGAGCAGGGCGCTGCTCTCCTCACTGCACAGATCCTCCTGCAGCTCGCTGTCCGACTGATTCCCTCGGGTAAAATCAGCCTCACATTCTTCTGATCGGAACACAAATCCGTCTTCTGTGGAAACACACAACACTGTTGTCAAAAATACACTAATTACCTTAATGCACAGGTAAATTTACACAGTTTAACACACAGTGATTCCAACTGTGGGGGAGAAAAGCATCTTAACACAGTTTTAACAGTAAAATAAGTGTCTTACTCTATAGGCTATTTCCAACATTTCTTTTCTAAAACAAACCCCTTAATTTTCTATTTTACTTACTATATATATATATATATATATATATATATATTTGTAATGTGATTTCGATTAAGTAACATTGTTTTCCACTTTAATTATTTGAAATAAACTTAAGCACAGATGCCTAATTATGTTATAGCATTTTGTTCACTAGTTTAAAGTTTGAATCCTTAAACAACAACAGACAACATTTTTTAAACTCGAAATTTAAACGAAATTTCTGTTCAAGTCGTTCTTTTTCCTCTTTATATAAAGTGGAGACAGAAATGGCACTTCTATTTACTTCTTAAATCACAGCACGGTCGTCTAATCGATAACTCTCAATTTACTCATCCATTTAAAGCGGCTGTTTAAAAACCGCACAAACCTTATCAAATTATTGCAGCCTACAATTACTGTTTATTGAAAATTGCTTTCGCGCGCTCCCTTCAATCAATCATAGAGGTTGACACATATTTGTCCTTGCAAATGCGGACACTACAAGATAAGATGATCCCATGAAGACCGCGCTTTATGTTTTCACCATTTAGACTCGATACAAAGCACTAATATACCCGAAGAAAAAGAATTCAAAAACAATTAAACCGATTCGATTGCGTTTAATTTAACGCAACTTGCTACGTAAATACGCTGATAATGTGGAGGATCTGTTAAAGACTGGTCGATATCCTATTACAGAAATGAGTATATCTCTATCAGACAGCTTGCAAACTCTTTCTCAACATTTATATTATTGGATCAAAATTCGGATAATTACAAGATTAAAACCTATTATACATATTAATGGAGATATCGATCATTGGTCTCAAAAAAGAGTGCAGAAAGTTGTCGGACAGCATGACCGTAGTGCTCCAAAATTATCCTTAAACGTATGAATTATTTTAAGATTTGTTTCAATGTATTCACTTGACAATTACACAGGCTACATTTTAAAAAATTGCTTACCAGTCTCAAGAGTAACTGTAAAAAAGTATCTAGCTTCCATATGTCACTCCAAAACCACTTAACATGTCCATTTACAAGGATTTTAGTAACAATATTACAATCTTTATGATTCTTCCAGGTGCATCAAATGTGCTTTAAAGTCTAGTTGCATTTGTTAACAATAAAGAAATGATTTTAATATAAACGTAAAACTGGTCTGAATATGGACATTTAAGCGGTGTTCTGGAATTACGTTATAAAAACTATTTTTAACATGGTATTATTCAACATTTATTTTTATGACCTAAACAATTATGAATACATATTCGTAATTTAATTAATTGATTTAACACATCACAGTTTTATGTCAAGTGAAAAGTGAATTACAATCGTGAAAAACGTTTTTTGCAAAACGAATCACAACACCTTTTTACTGCTTTAGACATCCATGTACATTTTGTATTAAGATGTTTAATCGAAGAATGAAAAAAAAAAAAAAACATTTGTGCCCACAATCACATAATTTTTTTTAACATATGCAAGGCTACAGTGTTGATGTTGAAAAAGTGCTTTTCCGTGTTATTTAGATGTACTTTCGCGCTGTCATGTTAATCATTTTAAACGTACACACATTAATAAGGGAAAAACAATGGTAACTTACTTAAAATCCCTGATGTTTTTTTACAGTCGTAGTCCTCTTGATAAGACTTGTGCTCGATCGTATGATTTGAGTCATCGCTTCTGTTTTCTGTACCAAACGTAAAATCACAACCTGTCCTGTTAGGTGTTTGCTTCTTACTAGTAAATTTATTGGGGTCCAAAATGTCCAGAACCGAGAACGAGGTTGTCCGGTGGACTGTAGGAGGCGCGCCCGCGGGTGAGGGTTCGTGCCTCGGTGAGGTTTCTCGACTCTCCGCCGGTAAAGCGTCTCTTCCTCCTGCGCAGTTAAACACTGGCAGTTCTCCGGCAGCGAGGCGCTTGTCGTCCATACCCTCCTGCGGAGCGACCACGATCACGCCGGCAGCGGCAGGTACGATGGAGTCGCCAACCTGCACTTTATCCCGGTTCATAGCTCTCCAGAGAGCAGCACAGCCGTCTGATTTCTGTTCTCTTTTGCCGTTGTTTATTCAACAGGACACATACTGGTGAAAAGGCATCAAATAGTGCAGTCTGCTACTTAAGATGATTTTGGACAGGAGTTGATCCAGCCGGTCTCTGGATGGTGATGCTGATGTCCCCCTGCTCAGGTCCTTTTTGGGTTTGAACCGTCCCCTTAGGACACCCCGTCGTTTATGTCACATACACACGCGCGCGCCCAGTTGGCTACCCTCCCCTTTACACAGCTCTGATCATCTTCAAAACTTAGACACAAGCCGTGGCTTATTTATGCATTCATATTCCACTGTGAGTGGTAATTGGCTACAAATTAATCCCATGCCTCTAATAGCCTATTATCTCCTTCTGAGAATGAGAAGCACCACAGGAGAGTGAGCGATGATGTGGCCTCTGATATACACAGCTGTCAACTCACACCTAACGTGGGCACTGGACTGGAAACACACTAAATAGGCTTATTTTTCCCTACTTTCTCCCTCCCATCTCCCACGCTGGGTTAAGGTTACGATAATCATTGTTTCCAGGGCAAATTAATGAGAAAATGGGCCACTTGAAAGCAGTGATGTCTTGAAGTGGTCTTTTTCATTTGATGATAAAACAGAAAACACATAGACGCTATTTTTAATTGTTAATTGGCCGGATATATACACACACATATATTCATGCATATCTCAAATTATCACCCTAATGAAAATAAAACTGACATTAAAATTATTAATTATTATTTTACAACAAACAAGTGGCCAAAAAGCATTTTTTAAAAACAGATACAGCCATGAGAGCAAAGTCTAATGGTGTATTTCCGATTAAAAAAGCACCACAGAAGTGTGACAAAATGTAATTTTCTTTTGTTTGGTCAGTTCTGTGCAATTACTAAAGGCAATGATCCTTTTTAAGCAAGAAATTAACAGTTGCACAAAAATGGGTAAAACAATCAGCTGTAAGGATGAACATGATTATCCCATCAAGACCGGACCCATGGGAATCACGATATAAGCTCCTGCAAAGAGGCAGCAGCATCATGGGCCACGACATTCAACTTTTAATCTGATCTATGGAGGGGCCAAATAATAGCCATTATAATAGGTTTTCCCATGAGTGTTTCTCAGTTTTGTAGCCTAAATTTGCACATACGTCTGCACAGACTTTGATCCTACTTTTAGCAAGCTGATTAAATAAAGTACATTTTACAGCACAATGTAAACCTCAGATTATTTATCCATGAAAACACTTTTGAGTGTTGAGTCAGCCAGGCTGTTTTGCTAGCTGATTGGGGAATTGCTGCTATTAGAAAATTCTCCCAGTAGACCACTGAATGATTTTGTCAATTTAATCAAATTATTTAAAATAATTTGCATGTTGTCACAATTGTCCTATTCACAGACCCCCAAGTCTACACACAAGAAACAGATTGAACCATCATCCTTATTATTTCAGCCTAGATCATGTGAGAAAATCATTGACAATAGCATATTCATTATTGACAGTTTAATTACCTAGGCACCCCTACAACAGCGTCCCAAACCATTGTGCATGAGCACACCCTTTCTGTCATGTTAGTACAAAACAGTTACCTATTCCAGATCATTTGACCAGACAATAATTCAAAATTCACAGGTCTCTATTGTGTTGAATGTATAAAATAACATCAAAAGCTAAAACTGACAAGAATAATACGTGTGGAATTGACAAAAAACAGATCATTTAATGCAAATATGACTGCTGGAAAATATGATCTGTGTCTTTCCGGCAGCTTCAGGGAAGCTAGGGTAGATCAGTGATATTTGGGACACTAAATTACGTTTTTTTCAGCTCTAAATAGTCAACTTAAAATAAATGAATAATTATAATAAACCTTTTTTTTCCTGCTGGGACAGCACAACGGCAAGTCATTTTACACAATATAAAATATTGTGCTAGAGCTCTGGGAGGAAAGACAGCTTTAGTCAAAGCGTCAGAAGCAATCTAATGATTTTAAATGAGCACAGAGTAGTAAAAGCCTGACAATTCTCCATCACAACAGCAGATGATGGTTAAAACGACTAGAAATCAATATTCTGACCGGGTGTCTCCCACTGATAAGAGGTGCCAAGACAATGTTGACTATTAAACTCGACAGCTTGAGATATTACACTATTACTTATGCTATTTTTAATAATCTATAATATTTGGGCTATAATTAATTAATTCTATGGATCAGATAATATCTCGGTGTGGGATGAGGTCGAGGGGGTCTATTAAGACTGGTAATGAGAAAGGAGAATTCCAATCTTAGAGCTCAGGGTTTGTGAACGGACAAATATACACCTGACTGTTTCAAACAGTGAAGGGAAAGAGAGAGGGGAAACAAGAAAAGAAATGAGGAGAGAATGAGAAAATAACAATTGAGGTTTAATACCTAATCTCCTATAAATTATGGTGCATTCATGTTTAAGCAGAGGGATGTTTTGTTTACACCCATAAAAATTATTTTCAACTACATTACAGACGGAGTCTTGTTCATGATTATGATTGCGTAATCTAATTTTATAAGCTGTTTCCATGACCTAATGATATAGTAAGGGGGGCACTTCTGCACTTTTTTCCTCTAAAATATTAATGATATTCAACATAGGACACACAGAAGCTGCTGCCATGAAATATGTTAAATCTGACCAGAAGGGGGCGCGCTGCTCTTTAATCTTACAAAAATAACACCGTCAGACTGCATAGAAGATAATCTGTACCAGAGCAAAACTGAAAATTTTAGCAGTTTATTCATCAGAGTACTGGAATTATGGAATTATATTTTACCTTGATCAATACAAATAATTTGACCTATAACAAAAAATTTAGACTAATTTATTCACACCAAAACAAGCTAAAAAAAGCTACTGTTGAGAAGTCTGGGGTCTGTAAGATTTATTTAAAATGTTTTTCAATAAAGTCTTTCATGCTGAACAAGGCTGCATTTTTTTACATATCAAAAATAGAGTAGAATGGCAAAATATTATAGCAATTAAAAAAAAAAAGTAATTCAACAAAGCCGACTTTTTAACAGCTATTACTCCAGGCCTCAGTGTCACTTGTCATTCTCATATGCTGATTTGGTGCTCAAGAAACATTTATTATTATTATCATTAAAAAAAAAACAGCTTTTTAGGGTTCTTTATTATTATTATTATTATTATTATTATTATTATTATTATTATATTATACAAGCCTTCACCATTAATTTTGACCAATTTAATTAACATTAATATTTTATATTATGACATTTTTATTGCCATCTCTGACAGTTATTCAAGTTTTACACACAATTCTCAGTACCATATTGTATACATATAAAGAAAAAAAAATTATTTAGTTTATTTTACAGAGCAAATGATTTGAGTTGTTTAGACATGTTTATATTTTATGAAATGGAACTGTTTGCAGTTATGGTTATGGTAATGGGAATTTGGGAAATATTTGATTAATTGTGACAAAAATGTCATAAGGCAAAAAGTCATCATATTTCGAAAATGTGCTTCATTTACATTAGGCAATTATAAATTTCCTCTAGCCTAAATAATATGGTTCTTTCTTCTTCTTTTTTTCTTCTTTTTTTTTTAAACAATGGATGCTTCTACTAGGAGGACAAAAAAAGGACAAAAAAAAAAAAAAAAAATCAAGAACTATAAATAAAGAACACTTTAAAGCCATAAGAAAAATGTATGCTGTGGGCAATCGTTTCAGGTTAGAGGCCTCTGCTATTGTGTCACATTGAGGTTATAGTGCCTCAGTCAATAAGCAATACAACCGTTTGACTCCCTGATAAACATTCCCTGGCGAGTGAGGCAAGGGGACATATTGATGACCATCTGAATTTTTCTTACCTTTGCAGGCATCTTATTTCTCTACTTGGTGGAAGACTGTTTGGGGGGATTTATGCAAGGGTGGTCTGGTATCTCCTGCTGCACTTGCAGATGGTGCTCTAAATTGTGCATCACAGCAGACAAAAGCTGTTTAAATGCATAGAAACTAGGAATCCTATAAGCTAAATTAACACACAGAGTGCTGGCTGTAAATCCAGCATATATACACATACACCAAACAGAGGTGAAAGGACAGCATTCTGGGGCTTCTCTTGATCACTTGGCCAGTCAGTCAATATTCATTTAATCACAAAGTTTCAGAGTACAATAACACACAACTGGACATTCTGTCCTGGGCTTCAGAGGGCCTGGACTGCAAGGGACTAGGACGACTAGGACGGGGCCTCTGTGGCCCTGGTTTTAAATTTGAATGTGTGATTTACACTGGCAGGATTTACACTAGCAACATTTTTAGCAATTGTAACTTTAGAAATTTAGGAGTACATTTCAAATTATCATAGCAATAGCCACC
The DNA here is from genome assembly GCA_032275025.1 of Enteromius treurensis. Taxonomy (NCBI): domain Eukaryota; kingdom Metazoa; phylum Chordata; class Actinopteri; order Cypriniformes; family Cyprinidae; genus Enteromius; species Enteromius treurensis. Next base: position 1,591,319 of record JAUCMU010000026.1, on the reverse strand, counting down.
ACATTTTAAACACAGCAAACATACTACAAAAACTTTAGACACAATTTCTAATTATTTAGAAATTTAGGTTTTAGTTTTAGTTAATGAATATAACCACGATCTGGGTGATTTCATCTGAAACTTTTGAGGAGATATATGAGATTACTGGGGTATTTTTTTCTTATGAAGAAAATGTACAAAGCAGGAGAATTAAGTTATAGTCTTTTGATTTCCATTTAATTTAATTGGAGAAACAATTACTATTTGTGACCTTTCTTTATTTTCTATGGCTTTTACAAACCATTTACATGAGATTAAACTTGATTTTCTAGTGTGTAGCCACTGTTCATGTATAGTTTACTAAAACTATTAGCTGATTTAAAAAAAATATTATTATACACAATAAGAGCAACAGTTAAACTGTGGCAGATGAACTGTAATATCTTTAGGCCATGCGTGAAGAGGTGAAATAGTTACACTTTGTTTCTTATTAAAGAGGTATATTGTCATTATCTTGAAGTCTGGAGATATCTAAAAGTCATCAAAGACAGAAAAAAACAACAACCAACAAACCAACCAATAAACAAACAAAACTTTTTTTCTTTTGGTGAATAGAATCTGTACTATTGCAACAGAAAAAAACAGCCAACAAAAATAAGTTGTCCTCGCAGCTGTGCTGCTTTCAAATAATTGGTTTCCTCTTTTATTGTCCCTGCCAGCTTCAACTACCATTAATCCCATTTTATTTGGCTACAGTGTTACAACCTGGAAAGCACAGATTTACTGTTGTCAGCAAAATGACATTTGAAATGCAGTTTACTTTAGAACAAGTGAAACAGATGTATAACTTACGGTGCAAGGGGAGCCTAGTAGATGAAAATGAGTACAAGAATACAAGAAACTAAATAATTGATTCCTTGGTACTGTACAACACAGAGGATGGGCTGTTAAATCCAGAGTATGAAAGTCAATAGTTTTGAAAAGTCATTAGTATTGCAGAGTTGTAATCATTCACAAATGCTCTCTCTTTTCATGTCAAATTCAATCAAGCTTCTGAATAGCTCTATCCATGGCCTCAGTACAGATAATTAAGACAAGATGTTCCACTCTGGAGCAATTGTGTAATACTCTGAACTTGTACAAGGGCTCAAGTCAATAGTAGCTACTACGGTTAACAGCTCATTTGGATAAGTTTATTAAGTGTTGCAGAAGAAGTGGCAATGGGGATCATGAAAGCAAAAAAAAAAGATGACATTGGTGATTGTAATATCTACAAAAACTGAAAAACAAAAAAACAAAAAAACCCTGATTGATTAAATTTACTTAATGTTTTTAAAGATACTTGGTTGCAATCAGTTTATTAACATTACAATTAACAAATTTGGTTGACTAGCTTTCAACTAAAATTTGTTTATTAAATGTAGCTAAAATAAATTGTTGGCAACCACTTATGTTTATTCAAATATGCTGTTAAAGACACCGAACTAGACTGTTGTCCACTAGCTCAAAATACAACAGAGTTGTAAAATATTTTCTAAAATTAGCATCTGTATCATCATAATGCATTAAAGCATGAATTCATTTCACTCCACTGGAATATTATGTGTTATTCATGTGAAGAATACAGAATAAAACAGCATTGATAAAAAAAAGAGAAAAAGAGTTGATTGCATTATCTTTGCAATCAAAATGCTTAAAAAACTTCTGTTCTATAAACCCTAGCTATTAAGCAGACAGGCAAATTATAATCAGAAATGAACTAAAATGTAATTCTAACAGAAGCAGTAAAATCCCAGTATATCTGTGTTAATCACTGGAGGCTGGTAATTACTGGATTCATTTATGGTTCTACTGCCCTGCACATATTTTCACAGCCATTGTTAATTAAGACAATGCTCATTGAGAGCCTAATTAACAATTAGCATAAACATAATTAGCAAGTGGTGACATTTTACTCGTTACATTGTTTAAATAATTTTTTAGAAATTGCCCTCAGAGAAATACTGTCACGTTAGCATAATGGCTGTACTTTGTCAAAGCATGCAAGTGACTGCCATGGACTGCCATGTTCTCCCTGTCACTTTCTAACCAGTACCCTTTCTTTTAAGATGTCCAGCACAGGCATAGTAACTTAGACCATGTGAAAAATCTTTTCCACAAAACAGCATAAATTGTAAATTGTAAAACAAATCAACACCTATTCACAAAACTACTGGCATAAAACCACAGGTTATGTCTTCATTTACATCATGACTTTCTACCATTGAACACAAAATAAGACTGACTGATCTTCAGCAATGTTCTTTTCTTTATCTTATAGTGACTGTGAAAAAAGAAGAAAATAAATAAATACTTATAAAAGTATTTACAATAAATCACAATAAAAGTTATTTTTAGTATTTTGTTAGTATTTGGATTTAGTATTAGTATAGTTAGTATTTTGTATTGAACTGATGTTTTTTACTCTAAACCACGAGTGGTGAACGTAGGTCCTGGAGGGGCACAGCACTGCAGAGTTTTGCTTCAATCCTAATCAAACACACCTGAATAAGCTAATCAAGGTCTGAACTGTTACTAGGAGGCTACAGGCAGGTGAATTTTTATTAGGGTTGGAGCTGAAGTCCGCAGGACTGGAGTTCTCCACACATGCTCTGAACACTGGCCGTGAAAATTAGATGATTTAAAAAAGAGAAATGTCTAAATTAACTGTTTAATTACTCACTTTAATTACTTTAATTACTAAATTACTCAAGCCTAAATATTACGTAATAATGCTGAGTAAACCTCAAAATACATGTAATTTATACCTACAAAACAAATTTTATGGGTTAAATCAGGTACAGGTCTTTAGGATCACAACTGCAGGTTACCCTATTTATAGTGCAGAAATGTCATTTGATGCTTGAGGGCGTTGATTTTTAAGTTATCTGTTGTAGTCATCACTTATGGAGTCTCCTGCATTTGAGGACAGACATGCAAAAATTTGTCGGGGAAGACTGTTTTCTTTTAACAGCAAGAGGAGATTAGCTGACAGTCAACATTCAACCACTGACAAAATCTGTATCTGCCAGAGGTAAACTGTTTGTCTTGGATGTATAAGACACTTAGACAAGACAAATTTGCTTTAGGAAGACAAAGTACAACTGAAAAGTTCTGTAGTCTGAGAGGAAGCCTCATTGTCACGCAAGATAAGTGAGTACAAGTGGATTAGAGCTCTCAGGAACAGATCTGTTAGTCTTTCATGGCAGGATTTCATTCTGTCCATCTGATTCATTCTCCAACTGCCTTTCACTCTACCTTCACTATGAAAACAGAAACAGAGAATCTGATTGCTGTTTGTGCTATAGTATTGAACTTGGTCACCCATTTATTTTTTTTAAACAAAGTTATTTGCAGTGATGCTTTTCCCTGGAATTAACATGAAATAAAAATTCAAAGACGCAAATGTAACCTTGTGGCCACATTACCATTAGTATTCATTTTCAGCAGTGTTCGAATTGTGACAAAGCTCTTTGGGGGGCTCTTTGGACGATGGTAATCACTGGAAATCAGGTGTCCCCAACTAAGCAAGCCAGAGGCGACAGCGGCAAGGAACCAAAACCCC
>JAUCMU010000026.1:1552692-1563390 GCA_032275025.1 Enteromius treurensis | reverse complement strand
CAAATGAAAGATTGCTATCAAACAACACACCTAGGTTCCTAACTGATGGAGAAGAACTGACAGAGCAGCCATCAAGTCTTGTGCCTCGTCCTGCCAGCTCCGTCAGGCTCCTCCTTCCCTCAGGCTCCACCTTCAACCCTTAGTCGCTCCGGCTCCGCACTGCTCCTCCAGGTCCCCGCCTCGGCTTTGGTCGCCTGAGCCTGCAGCTCCGCATCGGCCCTCCGGATCTGCGACTTCACCCCAGCTCTTTGGTTGCATGACTCCATCCTGGGCTCCCTCTCCATCTGCGGCATCTCCGTCGGTCAGCCCCATGAAGTCATCAGCTCTGCTTCCGCCATGGCTCCTCCCTCCGTCGGCTCCGCCCTGGGACTGTTGCTTCGCTGGCTTCCGAATCATTCTCTGCCTCCTCGCTCTCCGGATTCTGCCATGGCTCCACCATCCGTCGACTCCGCCCTGGGACTGTTGCTTCGCTGGCTTCCGAATCATTCTCTGCCTCCTCGTTCTCCGGACTCCTCCGTGGCTCCTTCCCCCATCCACTCCACTCTGGACTTTCATATTTTGTTTGTTTTTGTTGTTTTCCCTTTGTTTCTGCCCCCTCCTTCACTCCACGCCCACCTCCAGAGCCCCCGCCCTCCCTCCGCTGTTGTTTTTGTACGGCGTTTGTCACACCTATTCCGGAGGGGGCGAACTGTAACATCATCATTTGTTTATGTTCCGTGTTTTGGTCTGTTCAAAACATGTGCTTCCCTGTGACCCAGTTTTCAGTTGATTGTGTATTCAGTTCAGGTGTGTCTCCCTCGTTTGAGTTGATTGTCTCCCTTACATAAGCCAACCCTGTGTATCAGTCTGTGTCCGTCATTGTTAATGTAATGTGCGTTATTTTGCTCCCCTGTATTCCACTTTGTGTTTATTAAATATGTTTTCTTATAAAGATGACTCTCTCCGTGCTCTTCCTAAGGACACACGTTACAATATCACAGTGCATCACGACACAGTGGATGGATGGTTCCTGAAGAACCACAACCTGATCATCAGGTTCCTTTGGGGTATCAGAAGGTTAAACCCTCTCCTAGGCCAACCCTCATGTTCGCCTGGATCTTTCTGTTGTCCTGGCAGGACTTCAGAAAGAACCCTTTCGAGTGAGTTGATCTGAAGATCCTGTCTTTCAAGACAGCTCTCCTGACCACATCTAGCCTACACTCACATGGTCCTGAGACCCCAGCCTGGATCTATATGCAGAATTTTCCTACTACTCCCTTCCGGGACCAAGTGGCGGACCTACAAACACTGCACCTTCATGGACTACAGGCAGGCCAATTCAGTACCCGGACTCTTCTACTACAAAGCCATGCTGTTGGAATAGATGCAGTATATGGTTTTCTATTGTCCTTCTGAAATACAAAAGGCCTTCCCTGAAATAGATGGCATCTGGAGGGGAGTATATGTTGCTCTAAAATCTTTGTATACAGTAGAATAAAAAATACAGTATAATAGTAATGTTGGGAACTTGTTGCTGTTTAAAATAATTGTTCTTTGTTTTAGTTCAATAGAGAAAGGCTGAATTCAGTGTTCCACGATTCACCAGAATAAATTCTAATATGCTGATTGGCTGCTCAAGAAAACTTTTCTTAGCAATGTTAAAAATAATTGTTGTGCTCAATGTTTAAATGGAAACCATGATAATTTTTTTTCAGGATTCTTTGATGAAAGAAAAGCTCAAAAGAACAGCATTTATTTTAATTAAATTTTTTTTTTTCTAACATTACAAATGTGTTTATTGTCACTTTTGCAGTGCATTTTTGAGGACGTGTGAAAAGCAGGAGACAGCAGTGATACTTTGCCCTTTATTATAGATTTAGAAAAGATATCATTTGTGATTTTACGTTACTATTATTATATTCTGGTTTGTGAAACACAAACACATACACATACCAAAGAAGCAGCAAAAGCACACAAAGAGATATACACCGTGGCCGTCTCCAGCATGTGCAATCCCTCACGCAGCTCCAGCCCAGTGCGATAGCTCTTTCGTGAATCACTGATCCCGTGTGTTCCAGTGGCCCGGCACTGCTGCTCCCCCTGCCAGTAGATACAGGCTATTTAAATGCTCCATTGGAGAGAGATTAAAGTTTATGCAAGGTCACTGGGGATGTGATAATTATAATCACAGGTTTTTGGCTCTGCAATGACAGCCATTTGTTATTTTCACTCGAGTGATTCCCGCAGCCCAAGGATGTTGACAAGCGTGCACTGATTTAGTGGCCTGCAGTCCCCTCTTCCCTGCGGAGCCCCCCTAAACACAGCCCACCCCTTTGCAACCAACCCAAGCTCAACCAGACCAAAGCCAGAGACTGACACTCCCTTTGGGACCACAGCGTCTTTCAGACCCCCTGCCCCATGCTGGAGCAGTAGAGGGGTACAATTGCTTTAATGGAGACAGTGGGGTGGAAAGACCTTTTGTAGGGTACTAAATTTAAAGTCTGATATATAGATGTGTTATATTTTTTGTTTAACTGTCATACAGCGACGGTCGTTTTTTAAACATACTGTAAGTTCCACCAAAACTGTTCTTATTTGATGGACATAATAGTCAATTTAAAGTACTTTATTGCTGTAGTTGGTTTTTGCCGTGTTTAACTGTCTTCTGCCAGTAACATCAGCATTTCAGTTTCTGAAGAAGTGGACAACTATTGTGAAAGGTTAAAAAATGTGCCAAAGCACTAAAATGTGCAGTTAGTAGCAGGAATCACTGTTGATAAGGCAAGAATCACTATTATTTATTGCTCATGTTGCCTTGTCATATTGTTTGTGATTTAAACACACCCCTACATTTAACTATTATACTTGATGTTTCCTCCAAAGCATGAGGCTTATTAAGAACAGATCCTAAAAAAAATACTAATCTCAGTATTACAAAGACCAGAAAATCACTTAGACTTGAGGAGTGACCTAATTGCACAGCCACTGTAGTATATTTCCTACTCAACAAATGGAGGACAACCAGCCGAAAAAAAAAAAAAGGTAAGAGAGTGAAAGACAAAAAAAAAACAAGAAAAAAAACAATCAAAACAAAACAAAAAATACTCATTAAGCATTCCACTCCAATGACCTTAATCCCAATTGGATTTGTGAGAAATATGAAGGCAATGCAATTGTGCAATTTGCACATAAAGTGGTCTGAATTGATCTAAAATAAACTCTCAACTTTAAATGTGCAAAAAAAGACTAGCAGATAATTACATCATTTAGGAAATTGATTGGCCAGGAGTCAATGCACAAGCTTTCGGAAACTCAAGATAAATGGCAACAGTGGCTGTTTTAAGGAGCCATTGACGTTGACTAGGACCAAAAAGAGATTAAATATTTCAACCGGCACAGAAAGGTGAGGAAGAAAATCAAAGCGCTTTGGGAGGACAATGGAAGACAGAATTAGGGCCAACAAAAGATTTCATTAAGCCAAACAAGGCTTAACTACAAAATCAATATGTCATAATTAAAGCTAGAGCCATGCCTTTAGAGCAAAGAAAGAGAAGAGTTAAAAAGGACTTATTTAACCTAAATGATGGTCAGGGTTATTAAGATCAGACGATAAAAGTATTTCCTGCACAAAAGACACTACTTAATACATACTATATATTTTCTTTCCAGCTCCTTTCAGGCTGGACTTTCCTTTCAGAGTATCTCAAAGAAATTTGAGCAAATATATCCATGAGACCTGATCAAGCGAAGAATTAAAACAAATCCCTTATACTTAAAACAATATAGCAGCTAATACAATTTAAATTTGCAATCAATAACCATTATATCGTATGACAGTGCAAATCTAAGCAAAGTTATGTTTTGTAAAGGAAATTCCCAGAAATTGCTGTCATTATGAAATAATGTTGCCTTGCAGATGCTGTGATGGTAAGCTTTAAGTCTCTACGACATTCTGGTCAATCTTTTGTTCAAGTCCCTCTTTAAATATATACCACCATTCAAAATATGTTTGTCTATAAAAACACTTCAAATACTATTTGTTAATAACCAAAACAGCATATTAAAATAATTTCCTGAAGGCTTGAGTATTGCAATTCAACACTATTTAATTAATTACAACATAAAGTAATTTAACACCCCAGGAATAAATTACACTAAAATATTTTGTACTTTATTTTTGAATAAATAAAATAAGCATAACATACTTTATTTTCAAAGTTTTAATATAATAGCAATGTTACTAGGGGTTAGGGGTTTATACAATTCACCAACCCTAAACATGATCAAAAATAATAGTAATGCTCGCTTTAGCAATAACTAAATTCTTGTATCGTTATGTCAGACATTTTAAGTTTCATTTTAGACTCATACTAATATTACTGGCCTGGTATGCATATTGTTCAAAGCAGCCCCAGTAGATGTACTTGATGGGATTACTTTCCCAGTTTTCAAAGGAACCCACATGTCACTCTGAAACCATTAGCCGCAAATGGTGTTTCACAAGCACAGTCCTGATCTGTCTCCATGATGACTGCTTTTTAGGGCTCATCTGTGTAGAAAAAGGTCATAATTTGAGAGGATCAATTTTAGGTGTGTTGCGCTCAAGGGGGGTTTAATACATTACACTTGAATGGGAGTACAGAATACCTGCACACACATCTGACAAATGGACATTTGTTCTGCTTCATCTGAATTTTATGAATACAGCTCTACAATCCATCGGAAAGCCTTTGTTAGTCTCTTCCCAGTTCTCATATTCTGGACTGTTCATTAATCTATATTTGTGGGTGTAGCTAGTAGTATCTCTAGGAGTTTCTCCTCGAATGACCTGATGTCATTAAATATGTTTCTCATAGGAATGTTTTAAGGAGATATAGCAAGGATGAGTTTGAGTATGAATATTTCCTTTTTATTTTATTTAGTTTTATTTTTGACAAGGTTGTCATTCAGGTCTCTGTGAGGTCATATGGAAAGCCCTTAGGCTACGAGAATACGAGAATGGTCAATACACTAGTTCAGCTATACAGTCATGGTTTTATCTTTCCATTTTCAGTAATTAGCTTGTAACTTAACAATCGGGGGGAACTGTAAAAAAAATAAATCTATTTTTAGAGTTTGACCTAAAGCTACTGCATATATATTTCTTTTTTTAAAAGTATTTTAAACATTTCATATTTTGCTTTATAGTTATTAAATGTAAAATAAAAAAATAAAAAAATAAAGAAATGACCAGTCACATCACTTAAAATTCACACCTTCCCTTATGCATGTAAATTCTAATACAGTTAACGCATTTTATATTCAGTTCTTAATCCTAAATGTTTTCCAGTACATTTTTAAGCAATGAATATTGCTAGTAGGTGTATCTCTAATAAACACACAACAATTTAGGATTCAATTATGAAATTATATAGGTATTCATTGTAAAGTGGTGTATTAATCTGAAGTGGGTCAGGAAGAAGGGCTTTCATTAGTGCTGGTGCTCGTGGCAGCTGAGAGGACACATGAGGGGGTATATCTCCCCATAAATAACAAACGAGCCCACTCTACTGATAAGAAGAGCTGGTCGCCGGCTGCATGATGATAGTGGACCTCCACCGCATCTATCTAATTTTCAGGGGTCAGCTTTCTGTGCTGCCCACGCTCCACAGAAATTCAGAAATTATTAGTATACCCCACCATCCTGTCATTACTGCCACTGAGTTCCACTCAGTCCTTTTAAAGGGATAGTTCACCCCAAAATTCTGTCATAATTTACATTTGTTTACATTTGTTGTTTGTGTATTTTCAAGAATGTTGGTATATAACCAGTTTTTGGTCCCCATTTATATCATAAAAAAATTATTATAGCCTAGTAATTATACCACGGAAGTCAAAGGGGACTAGAAAAGCTTTGGGTACCCACATTTTTCATACAGGTCTGAAACAACTTGAGGGTGAGAGATCTAAATAGAACCAACGTTTACTTCTTACAGTAAATTATATATTAGTCAGGCAATATAATCAGACAGTAATGATCATGATTTCGACTTATAATCATACTCGCTGGGTTAACAGATGTGTTAGCTAAAATTTTTTGAATTTTAGGCAAATAAATAAAAAATAAAGAAATAATTGTGAATGTCTTACCTTAAAAATACACACTTTTTAAAATACATTTTTAGGGGACAGGAGCTAGTTATCAGTGGGTTGGGGCTAGTTACTGCAGTCAGTATTTATCATATACTGTACTATTGCTAATAACATAATCAATTTGAGTGTTTTTTGTACCTTCCAAAACTTTTATGGTACAAATTTAATGTATAAAATTTGTCAAATTTAATGTATAAAATTTGTCAGTATATGGAGGAATACTGTATACATGTTAAATTATATAAACATATACAATATTATATAATGTCAATATACAGAAAATACATAGCCTAACACATTTATATTTACATCAAAATGTTTAGTAAGCAGTTCACCATGTCTCCTGTATTTTTCTACCTCCTATTTACAAAAGCTGTCTGTGTACGTTATTGTTTTAATCTTAAAAAAAGATTTAAAAATCCATTAAACAAATACGAGTATTAAACATTTACTGATAATTTGAATTTAAGATAATCTTTAATATTTATTGTCTGAGAATAACTTCACTTTGTTAAATTACGACTTTCCCACAGTTGTTTTTCACATTGTTAGTGCATAAGATGAATAAACTACAGAGAAAAGTGTGCTGTAGAATAGTTTATTTGTTGCAGGGCCAAAAGTGGCCACAGCTGCAGACACACCCTTACATTCTTTGCTTTTTGTGAATCTGAGCCCAAACATTCAGCTTAGCCATCATGCCAAAAGCTTTGATTTACTGGGCTTTTCTGAGTGAGCGAGTGAGAGAAGCTAATGTCATTATCTCACACCAAGATGGAGCTGGGATTAGCGGCCAATGTAAATGAGATATGAGAGGGGTCCAGCATTAGCAGCACCCTTTCTTCAGTGGAATAGCTTCAGCAAATAGAGGGAGATAAGAAAATCCCTGTAATTACATGGAGACACATTGGTCAATTCAGCGCTGTAAGTACCTGAGCTCTGTAGCCTCTAAGTGGGAGGGGAAAAGGCAGAGTGGGAAGTGTTATCCATGGCAATATTAAGTGATTCTGCAAGATCAATAGAAGTACACCAAGCCAAACGTAAAGATGAGCACTGGCCGTGCTGCTGCTTTGTGTCCCGATATCGCTCCATCATTTTTTCGTAATATCATTTCTGAATTAAATTTTATGGCTCATTACTTTCCGGTGCAGACTGTCTATAATAGAATCTCAAATAGACGATCGTCTTTGTGCCTAGGGTTGGCGTTGTTAAGACGTTATTTATTTCTAATTGTTGGAATATTAATTGGTACCTTATAATTTTTGGTATTTACATGCTAAAAGTCAATCATCATTTAGTGCAAACATTGCTAGCAAACACTAGAGTTCAAATAGGACCCGTACGCTTCAGTGATTCACATCAAAAGGATTAACCTACATACTGCAGCCTTAATATTGTGTGAGTGATACTACATTTTCACATTCACGTGCCAAAGAAAAGGTTTTTTTTTTTTCAAAACAATGTGAAACACTTTGGCTGAGCCTGTAGTAATACAGATAAAGTCTCCCAGTTTTTGGGGCACAGTAAAAAAATGGCTGTTGTAGCAGCTGAACACAGAACAGCCCAAACTAAATCAGTTGTTACGGTTTAAAATAGCTTCAGCTTTACAGTTCCTTTGCACAGTGATTTTGGCTTTAGACGACTCGCTCTGTAGCCGCATAACCTACTTGCTCACACTGGTCAGTCATCCAGAAAGTGCACCCAGAAAGTGTCCTAAAGTTGCTTTCTCTCTTCAGAGATGACCTTGTGAACAAGAGAGCTGAGTGAATCCCTTAAAATTCATTTTCTTCCAAGTATGTCTTACAGAGTTAAAATTGAACCTATTCTATGGGCAAGATAACATTTTCTAGATCCAGCCTGACTCAACTGAGTGAAAAGAATTGTTGTAAAGGAACTCTATTTGGCTAACAATTCATGTTTTAGATCTGCGGCACAGAAAGATATTTAAAAAGAAATAACAAATCATGCTGTAATATATATTTGAAGAAACACTGATGAATAAGTATCAAGTATAGTACTGTTTCACTTTAAAATTAACTATATTAAATAAATCTTGATAACCCTTTTCAAAAAGGTTTCATTTGTTCCATAAAAGGTTCCATTTATCAGTTAATGTTCCTAAAATAGGCTTAAAAAATTAAAATAAATAAAATAATAATGTGTGTATATAATTTTTTTCTTTTGTTTTTTTATGACAGATATATTACCTATATGAATATCCAAGTCAAAGTATATAATGTATATTTCATATGAAAAATTGATTTTTAAATTTTATTTGAAAACACTTATTGAAAAATACTTTATTTTATTTTATTTTTTTAATTATAAACTGGCCTGTGATTCAGCCCCTCAGCCTTCTGTGAATAGGCCGAAACCCCCCACTTTCCTATGGACTTTCAGGTCCTTGGTTGTCACAAGGTCACCGGGAAGGTTTTAATTGCTGTGGGCTGTTATGTGCTTTCATGGGCTTTGCCATGATAAATTACTCATTGGTTGAAAAGCAAGTCTATATAAACAAGCTTATCTCGTCTCCTCTGTAATGAAAAATGAGTTGTGAGTATCATTGTTAATCACAGTAATTGTTAATGTTAAGAGGCCTGGATTTCCAAGTCTCCTCATTATTGATCAAATTTCTTTTTACATTAAAAGTCTGCTGATTCCCTGACACATCCTACTTCCAAGTAATTCCTCTAATTAGTTATTTTTAGCACCCGCGCCTCTCATACCAGCCACAAAAGATAACGCGAATTACTTGTCGGACGGCTCACTCTTCACAGTGTTGATGTGTTGTAGTTGTATGGGCCATGAATTTACCCTGACTATAGAATGAATGGAGTCTCACCTCTCGCTCCTCACTAGATTACCACCTTCAGCACTAATGTGAACGCTAGGACAATGGTAAAGGCTAATTAACATTAGCCATTTAATATCTGCAGATTACATAGTTCAGCTTTTCAACAGAACCTTGTGGTAGTCATTGTAAAGTTTGTGCCTAAGTTAATATAATAAACCATTTTAAAGTGTGCAAGCAATCTTTATATTATCTTTGGCAGGTTTCCAAATATTGTGTGCATGTCCTGTGTGTGTGTGTGTGGTTGTATTTGTAAAGTATAAAAACCATCACACCTATTTAGAGTCCTCATAAACCATAAATACCAACGTGTCTGTGCGTGTGTGTGTGTGTTTAAGGACGTTTTACTGCATCAAAATGTTAACAAATATATACTTATCAATTTCTACTGTAAAAACACCTTTTTACACTTTTGTTAAAAAAAATGGCTTTAAAGTAGCAGAATGTATTTTTCTTTTAAAGCATAAATACACTACAGATCTAATATTTGCAGATATTTAGGAAGCATGCTAAGTTTACATACTTGTTTTTTCAAGAAACATTAATAACTATGTGTTCTGATGTCCACTGACAATTTATTTTATAGTATTTCAACATTCAGTGTTGCCAACTGGTGAAAAACACAGCATATTATATCCATGGAAGTAAGCAACTGACTGAGTCAGAGATTGTAGATTTTACTTGAACTAAAAAGCCTATGACATGAATATTATATATATGTTCGAAAAACTGTGTAATGTAAAATCATTACAATTACACCCTTAAAAAATGTGGTACCGCCACCCAGTGGCCAATTTATTTTAAATTTATTACAGACCTTTGGGGCTGTGATAAATTTGGGGAGCTTCGTTCAGAGCAACCTCAGTTAACCTTGTTGATTTCTTACTTTTGTTCACTGTAGCACCTAACCTGATCTCACAGCAATTCATACATATTTTACGAGGTGGCTAAATCGTACAAATTTGTACGACTTCACTTGTACGAATTCATATGATTTATTCTAGATGCCAATTCGTAAGAATTTGTACGAATTACCTAAACTGAACCCTGCCCCTAAACCTACCCATCACGTGGTTTTAGACAGATTCTCCAAAATCGTACTAGTGAGGTTGTACGAATTCCCACATAGCAAATGGACTTGGCCCAAATGTGGCCTCATAATGGCACTGCTGGCATGTTGCCGGCACTGGCATGCATAATGTCAGCCAGATGTGGGCCATGCGTAGCAATGACGGCACTGCATGCATGACGGCAAAATACAATTGGGCCGACTGTGGATGGGAGGTGTGTGGTCCAGATCAGTGTTGCTATTATAGGCCACACTTTGTGTACTGGACAATTTTAAGTATTCAGGCCTTTCTTCTCTCTCTCTCTCTCTCTCTGAAACATACGTAATGATTTTAAGAATTATTAATAATAATAATGATAATGATGAGTCAGTGAAAAAAGCTATGCCTAGATTACAAAAATGAGAAATATATATATACCTGACAGCAACAAAGTGTTGGCCCAAATCTGGCCTGGCTGGATCTGGGCTGACACTGGTTGCTTTTAGTTTTCAGCAATGTTCACATGTAGGATCCGCCTTTTTGGCCGGATGCTGCGCATATGTCTTTCTGGCGCTTCTGCAAAAACACTTCATTCATTAAAGCATTGTTTCTCATTTAATTTTGACTTCTGTCTCGTTTTATCTGACTCCAATTTTTAAGGTTCTCTGAGATTAAATTCAAATTATAAAT
>JAUCMU010000026.1:1541654-1552592 GCA_032275025.1 Enteromius treurensis | reverse complement strand
CAAAGACAAAACCCCTCCCGCCCAGACCAAAGGCTGCCCATCACCCTGGAGATCTTAACACTCTGCATCTCCTCCCTCCGCAACAATTACAGCTCCCCGCAGGTTGATCGCACCCTAGACGCTATGTTCATCCTAGCGTTCTTTGGTTTCCTCAGATGCTCTGAATTTACGATCAATTCCCCTTTTAACCCGAACATCCACCCTGTTATTTCGGACCTCTCCATCATAGATCACCAAACCATGTCTTTTTTCATTAAGCACAGTAAAACAGACCAGCTAAACAGAGGGCATTCAGTTTATATCTTCAACCTCCAAAATCCTACCCAGCCGTACCAGACCCTGCGAGCCTATCTAGCGTATAGAAGCTCATTCGCCTCCTCCCCGCTTGAGCCCCTTTTCCTAGACGAATTAAACCAACCTGCTTCGAGGTTCTGGTTTCAAAAACACCTCAAAGCTGTCCTCTCTAGATCCGGAGTCGACTCAAATCGCTTCTCCTCCCATTCATTCAGGATTGGAGCAGCTACTACAGCCGCTAAAAAAGGCTTTACCCCGAGCCAAATTCAAACCTTAGGTCGGTGGTCTTCCGAAGCATTTCGGACCTATATCCGCCTAGACCCTTCCGCCAAGCCATGACGGCCATCACCAACCTTCCCCAAAGCCACGAGCCACCCCAACCTCCGACCAACAGGTAAAGCTACTATCCTCCCAACCCCTTAAGTTTCTCTCAAGCCTCCGCGCAGGCTTCTCACTCTTCTCTTTTGCTATAAGCCTTCCCTCTACCTCCGCTGAGGCGGATAAATATCCGCGAAAGTTTCACTCCCAGCCTCCGCGTAGGCTTCCTATTTCCCACTTAAAGCTCTCCCACTACCTCCACCGAGGTGCCTAAACCTCCGCGAAGGTTCTCTGCCAGCCTCCGCGTAGGCTTTCTATGTCCCACTAAAAGCTCTCCCTCCGCCGAGGTGCCCAAACCTCCGCGAAGGTTTCACTCTTAGCCTCCGCGTAGGCTTTCTATTTCCCACTAAAAGCTCTCCGTCCGCCGAGGTGCCCAAACCTCCGCAAAGGTTTCACTCTTAGCCTCCGCGTAGGCTTTCTACTTCCCTCTAAAGCTTTCCCACTACCTCTGCCTAGGTGCCTAAATCTCCGTGAAGGTTTCACTCTTAGCCTCCGCGTAGGCTTTCTATTTCCCACTAAAGCTTCCCCAATCACCCCCGCTGAGGTTCCTCATACCTCCGCGAAAGGTCGCACCTAGCCTCCGCGTAGGCTCTACACCCTATTCTACACCTCTACACTTCCCCATATGTCACGTCTTTATAATATGCTTATCATGTTCTAACCCTTCTTTCTGCTTCCCCTGCAGACCTCCGGTCACCCTGGCCACCCCAAGTGCGAAGAGAGAGAGGGGAACCTGTCCAGCATCCTCTCTCACCGCATTTTTGGGCACCCAAATTTGGCTGCTGTCCTCTTAAGCTTTTTTGGGGGGCAGACGGTGAACGAGCCGAACACGAACTCTTACCCTCGCTAGGGTTCCATCCCCTAGGGTTCGGAGTTCGCCGTTCTACCGGCTCGCTCCCCGTACAGCTCGCCAAATCTACTTTCACTTCATTACAAGGAAGCATGAACTCTTGAATCTAGTTCAGGGTCAGTTAAGGGTGATTAACTGGCTGAGATTCAGACCGGTTGTGGCCCATGTGTGGCTCTTGTCTTTAATCCAGCTTTGGGTCAGTTCAGGGCCATCATTCTTTGCGAGACTTGGGCCGAGGGAAAAGTTATTGTGTGGGCCAGTGCTGGGCAAGAAAACATTTGCTATGTGGGTTTGTACAAATTGGCACAAATTTGGCACCTCGTACAAATATATACGAATTGGTCGTGAGACTGTGTTGTAGTACCTCATCAGGCTGATTGGCCCAACCCTTGGTGATGGTTTAAGCCATGTGAGAACAACCAGAATGGGGTTAACCCTCCAAATTTCAAGTCTCTACGACTTACAGTTTGCTCTCCATGATCAGTTTTATTTGCAAATTGCTGATCCTTGACCATTCTAACAGTTAAAATAGGGTTTCAACCAACAAACTTCCCAAAGCATGACCTGTATAGATGTATAGACCTGTAAAATCGCTTTTGTCATCCCTAGCAGCCACTACGAATATTGCATAATGACGTATGAGCTTGCCAACTCACCTTCAGTGTTTCAGAACTTTATGAATGAGGTGTTTCAGGATATGCTACATCAATTTGTGGTCGTCTACATTGACGACATCCTCATATATTCTAATGATCTGTCAACTCATATTTCTCATGTCAAACAGGTTCTCCAACGCCTTCGCAACTATCAGCTCTACCTGAAAGGAGAGAAATATGAGTTTCATCTGACCCGAGTACACTTCCTGGGTTATTACATCACCCCTGAAGGAATCGAGATTGACCCAAAGACGGTAGCTGCTGTCCAGGATTGGCCAATTGGTCAAGAAATTACAGCGCTTCCTTGGGTTCGCAAATTTCTATCGACGATTCATAACAAATTACAGTCAAATTACCTCTGTCCTTACCTCTCTCCTAAAAGGGGCCAAGAAGTCGATCACCTGAAATCCAGCTGCACAAGATGCTTTCACTCAGCTCAAGTCTGCCTTCTGCACAGCTCCGATTTTAAATCACCCAAACCCTGACTTTCCCTTTGTCGTTAAAGTCGACGCAGCTACCACAGGTGTAGGCGCAACACTGTCACAGTGGCACGGTGAACCAGCTACATTACATCCTTGTGCCTACTTTTCTAAAAAAAGGATCTGCCACCGAGCTAAATTATGATGTGGGTAATCATGAGCTGTTAGCCATCAAACTATTGGCTTGAGGGAGCGCAATTCCCATTTACTGTAATAACAGATCATAAGTACTTACAGTACTTACGTGAAGCCCGGCGATTGAGCCCCCTTCAGATGGGCTCTGTTTTTTTACCCGTTTTGATTTTAAAATCTCTTACAGACCGGGCAGGGAGAGAGGGTATGGAACTCAGCACACGTACACCTGCAACGGGCAGTAAGATGACACACTAGATGGGCTGACGCTTGCCGATCTCCAACACCGGAGTATCAACCGGGCGAGTTAGTCTGGTTATCCACTCGGGACAATAAACTCCAAACACCCTGTTGTAAGCTGAGTCCTAAATTCATTGGACTATTTCCCATCCTTAGACATATCAATGACGTCACTTATGAACTGCAACTACCACCTCACTAACGAATTGCACCTACCTTTCACATCTCCTTATTGAAACGTCATATTGAGCCCATGTTTCCTCCCACTGCAGACCACCCGGAACCCCCTCCTCCACCCGAAGTCGAAGCAGCCGAGTCCATCTACCGGGTCCAAGCAATCCTCGACTCCCCGGCGCCGGAACGGGCAGCTTCAATACTTGATCGAGTGGGAAGGGTATGGCCCGGAGGAGAGAAGCTGGGTCAACCGAGACGACATACTCGATCCCTCTTTGACTACCGATTTCCACCAGTCTCATCCTACCTGTCCGGCCCCCAGAGGTCGTGGCCGCCCTCGCCGTCGAGTATGAGCGTCAGGAGCCGCTCATGGAGGGGGGGGTAATGTCACATCGTCACACTCACCTGTTCCAGGATCAACACCCACAGAAAGCACACAATCACCAGCACCTGTCATCCGCTCCCAATCACCAGACTATTAACACCTGATCACAATCAGTCACCCTCCATAAAAGATCGCTCAGCCATACACCCAATGGCTGAGCTCAAGGTTGTATAGCTCTACTCACCTGGATCTTGCACTCACCTGTCTGATCTCCTGCCTGGGCTATTCGATGAACTTCTAAAACCTGGAAAGACTGTTCTATGTGATCAAAAAGACTTTGTATATTTACCTTATGCTTACCTGTGGATTGATCTGCCTATTGACTCCGCTCCTGTGAATATACTTACCTGAAATACTTACCAGCAGAGAACCTGTTTGATTTATAAGACTGTTTGACTCATCATCACCTATATCTACCTGCTGAAGTGAACTTTAATGTTTGAGCACAAAATAAACTCACCTGTTTGCTTACATCCTGTTGTTCTGTCTTCACTGAGCATGACAATATACTGTCATTTTCTTTTTAAAATAAGTTTGTTTAACAATTAAAATCATTTAAATGACACTAATTATGATTCCTCTTGCAGTATTGGCTTTTGCTTATAGAGCATACCAAATAAAAGGGTCCATGCTATAGATGAAGCTCGACAATGAGTAATTTAATTACTTCCTCATTTCAATTGTTTAATTACTCTTCCCATTTTACAAAGATTTGGAATGCCAAAGATACAATATAATTTGTGAGATACCCGGAAACAACTCAAGAGTAGATTTTATTTTGGCAACAAAACAAAACTTATGAACAAAATTGTATCAGTATTTAAATTGTTTTACTTAGCTTTTGCTTTATTTGTTCATTTGCTTTTTATAGGCTTTACTCTTTTGAATAAAAATAATGCTTCTTTATTTTGCAAATATCACATCTAATCCACTTTATCTGTGATTAAAAAATACACAAACACATGCAAACACAGGGTCGCTGTGGGAAGCAGTTTCCGACCAGATGCACTATTTTGATCCCCTCCCCTGACTGCAAGCATCAAATATCCAGATGCAAACAAACACACCTATTGTTAATTAATTATCTGACTAACGTTTGAAACAAGTCGTGGGGTTTAGCACAGTTGGCACTCTGATGTTGCACAATGGCAACTAATTAACCTTTCCTCTGCAATTGCATTTGCTACAAGATCATCACCATGTTGATGAAATAATTAATATAAATTTCATCTCTATGTTCTGTTAACATTGTTAATTACTTAATCAGCCACCGTTGACTGCACTCCCCTGAACCATTTGGCAGTTGGGACAGGATGAGTCGACTCCTGGAAAACTCCACCAGCTTGTCTACGGTGCACTTCACATGACAATGGCACCAGCACTCATAATTAATTATCTTCTCTAGATCACAAACTCTCCCATCTAATGAGATGGCTTCTCCAATTATCCTGAGCATGGAGCCAATGCCCACTTGTCAATAAATCAGGGAAAGCAAAGGAACCTCATTGAGGCTAAATTTCAGAAATTATCCTATTTGCAGACATGCCAATATGTCACATTACTGTGTTGAACACTCTTAGACACATTTTACCATGTTTTTCCTTTGTGGTAATTGGTTTAAATGGTTCAAGAGTAGTTGAGGGGTTCAATAAACTGTATTTATCAGAAAAAGTGTTTGGGAGTTGGGCTGTATTTAGATTGAAACAGCAAAAATGCTGTTGGTGCACATTTAAAACAATGATTGCTAACAAATCTGTAATCATTAACAAATCCGTTGCCAACAAAATAAAACTTTTAAAGGCTCTATGTAGTCTGCTGTATTTGGCAATATGGAGGGTTTGGGAATCTCCATGCTCCATGCAACTCAAGTTTGATCATGTCACATGACATTTACAATTCAGGTAATTAATGTACAATGTAAAGTTTTATGGTTCCATGACAAATTATGGCAGATTTAAGTCATATATCCCCTGGGCTACCTGCACTAGTAGAGTAACTGCCATTGAAATTAACTGGAATGGTAAACAGCTTTCTCAAATATTTATAGAATCCTGGTTGGTAGAAAGTTTTAAATAATTAAAGGCTGGATTTTTGGATACAATTGAGACAAATTACTTTGATGATTCTGTCTCACTAGTCACATGACTTACATACCAGAGAAGCATCCAAAGCAAAAACCCTGGTCTTTATTCAAACCCAACAAAGCTTCAGAATAGGATTTAAGGTTCAATTTCATGATTTTAATTAAAGATAAGTTCTTCTTTGTCTAAGTCTATGCTTAGGTTACTAATCTGAATTCAATAGATCCATATGTTGCTGGTGAGAGGCTAATGTGTGAACAGGGAAAATATTGAAACCCACTGCATTTAATTTGGTCCTGATCAATTCAGATTGACCACACTTAACATGCAAATGCTTCTCAGGTTAAATGTCCCCTCCTCTTTTTGGCCAAGATTCAGGACATCTTAAAGACATGCTGCCTTTTAGGATACACATGCTGATGAGATTATCAATGATCTCTATTCAACTTAATTCATTGGCAAATTATCCCAGATATTTTGACTGAAATGACTTATCAAGTAATAACATAATAAATAATCAAGTAATAAATAATGGGGCAGTCATGGCCTAATGGAAAGGGAATTGGACAAAGGTTGTGGGTTCGAGTGAGTTTGAGTGCAGGAACTAGTGGAAATTGTAGCTGGGGTGGTGTTATGAAGCAGACAGACACGGGAGGTAAAAAGTAACAATGTTTATTAAACAAGATGAGTAACTGAACAAAAGTAAGCAAACTGAAGAATTCCAATATCTGGAGATATCGATAACCAAACTAAAGAGTCTTTTTTCCTTTCTTTTGTAGAATCACAGATAGGGATGACAGACAGACGACCACAGCCACACACCACTGGCCACAACGGAGATGAGGAGAGAAATCCCTGGAGCTGGAAAGAACACGGAGAATCAAGGAGCTTTCTGGATGGGAATAGGTAAGAGAACAGGTAAGTACTATCGTTAGAGAATGAATGGTTTGAGAATGAATGAGTCCTTTTGGTAAACGAGCTCGGACAGTGAGTGAAGAGTGGTTTTAAGTGCTCTGTAATTGGTGCTGGGATCGGGAACAGGTGATGATGACAGGTGTGTTGAGTTAATACTCCGGTGATAGAGATCGCGGCGTGGAAGTGAGGGAGGAGCCTGGTGTGGATGTAAAATGACCTCCACATGCATTGGAATGGAGTTAAATCAGTGGTAGCTTGGCGCAGGGAGTTTTGGGCATACTTGGCCCAGCCCAGGTAACGGTTCCAGGTGTCCTGGTGGCCGTGGCAGAAGGTACGGAGGAACCGCCCCACTTCCTGGATCTTCCTCTCAGTCTGCCCATTGGTTTGGGGGTGATATCCTGAGGACAGACTTACGGTCACATCTAGGAGCCTGAAGAATGCCCACCATACTCTTGATAAACAGGGGTCCCCGGTCGGATACAATATCCTCAGGAAATCTGTAGGCTCTGAACACATGGTTGAAGAGGAGTTGAGCAGTCTCCTAGGCAGTAGTCAGACCTTTCAGAGGGATGAAGACACAGGTATTACCTTCGGAGGCGGGCAGGTCTGTGATGAAATCTACCCCTGTAATCTGCAGGAACATCAACAGACTGTTTCTCAACAGGACTTTCAATAGACGTGGTACATACATGAAGCGGCTTGGAAGACTGCAGGGGTTGAGGAAGTTGGGGAAGCATTCTAGCCAGCAATGCCAACCCACGGACGCCCCATCACTAGATCCATCCTGGAGCCCTCCAGAACCAGAAACCATATCTCCTCTTCATGACATAGCCCCACAAGTAATCGTACCGGCTCTGCACGACGCCTTCCGTTCTGATCATACAAAGGTTTCCCGGTTATGGACTGAATTTGGTAAGTTAGGTCGGTAGGAGAAGTCTTTATTCCCAGGAACAGGTATCGTGAACATACCTGTTCGAGGAAGGCTGTTCAGTCCTCTGCCGGCTGGTCGCTCCTGCCTCACAGCAAGCAGAGCTTGCGCTAACACCCACTCCGTCCGTGTTTTGACTTCAGTAAATCCTTTTTAAAGAATACGAACAAATTATTTTATAAAGTTGGCAACCCTAGGCTCCCTTCAAAGACATCAACACCATCAGTTAAACCACTGATGTCAAATGAACTACTTTAAAACTAAAATTTCTAAACCTGCGCAAATTTGTGTAAAATCCAGGACCTGGCCCCCCGGCTGACTCCATTGTTCCCCTCCTTTTGTTTAATAAATTAGTGTTAACAATGTTCTTACCACGTTTCTGTGCCTTGATTGTGTTAGTTCCCTTACCATCTATGGAGCGTCAGAAACCTCTTGGATTTCATCAAAACTATCTTCATGTGTTATGAAGATAAACAAATGTCTTACAGGTCTGAAACGTTATGAGAGTGAGTAATTAATAACAGAATTTTCTTTTTTGAATGAACTGTGGCCATAAATATACAAATCCACAACTTTTTGGATTTGCAATACTTTTTGTACAAGATGACAGAACATACTTATAATCAAAACTGGTTTTGCTTGTCTGCCATCTTTGACTTATTTTCCCTCTACTTTATTGATATTAGAGGTGTTTAATCTTCATTTGTTTGCATTTCTATGTCTAAACCTAAAAAGTAAAGAACTTGCAGATAAGGATTGTTAATAATGATATGAATTTAAGGCCTTCGGCAAAAGGCAAAGAGGTGTTCCAAAAATCTATAAAAATGTTACCCCCATGTCGATTTCTTTATATTTTTCCAATTACACATTTCCACACTGCTGCTCTGTAAACCTGTTTGTTAGAGCTTTAATAGATGAACACTCAGCACTGCTTGATCAGGAGTGACTGGAACAATCGCACTGTTTTACAAGGTAAGCGTTTTCAAATTGATTTGTTAAACAGCATTTTTAAAGACACTCAATCCAGGCATTTTTGCACTGACGGAGCATGAGACTGAGGCTGAGCTGTAATTACAGGCTGCATCTGTGAATAATTCCATAATGTGGCAACCCATTTTGACATCGGTAAGAGGCGGCAACATTCTCTGTTTCCCACTGAGATGTATCAAGGAAACTTCACATCTTTAATTCGCAAATTAGCGCCTCCCTGGAAAATAGGCAGTGTGTATAAAGCTAAAACCAAGTAATGGAAAAATAATGTAGCCCATCACTCTGACTAACACAATGACTAATAACACACCACCCATAGAAAGTGTGTTGTCTTATATGAGTCAGAAGCACTAGTGAGATCCCATTAAATGAATTTAACTATTGTGCCCTGGTTTATGAAACTGTCTTATAAAAATGCATGTTAACAGTGTAAGTTCTTGAAGATTTTTTTGTGAAAGTCTTGGTTGTAATTTGGAGTTGTATTAACAATAGTTGTTCCATTTCATAGTATGCATCAGCCACATCGATGTTTCAAAATATATGATTGCACCATCCACTACTTAATATAAAATATTAGTGTTATCTGTGTATCTGTGTACGTTCAGTGAGCAGCTCGACATGAAGAGAAAATTTTTTATTCAGGCAAATATCATGGCTGAAGCTAAATAAAGAGGGGCACAGATAAATGAACATCAAAAGGGCATTAAACAAATCCTAAAAACAACAAAAAATAAGATCACAAAGCAAACATGGTCAGCCCTATCTTGGTCCAGGGAGGTAAGGCATCCCTGTGTTTATGGGGAAAAGGGATGGTTTAAAAAATGAAATTGAACGGATTAGCATGAGCTGCTCTACCTTTGATTGCCTCTGACTGAAAATATTTGAAAACCACCAGGGGCCCCTCAGATGTTATGATATGGTCAATTCAAAGCCCTGTGTGCTTTGCTACAGGCTTCGGTTATAGAAATTGAATTGATATTTTGTAAACTTCATTTGCGGATAATATGATCTGACAGGGACAAATGCACAGGCGAATTGTTTTCAAACCGACTTCAAATGAAACTTATTACGAGGGTAAGAGTGTATTTCTTTGTCTTCCCTCTGCTCTCTCGGGCTCTCTCTTAGACCCTGAATATGTATCCATTTTCAGGGTAATTGAATTGATACTGTCATGTGTGGGGGCCAACAAATTCACGCAGCAGGGCGGATGGCTCCAGTGATTGAATCGAAAACAAGGAGAAAAAATTTCCTTGGCCATGAGCCCGCTAGGTCACAGTGCCATCATAAGATAGACACACCTCACTGTTTTCTGATTACACCAACGGCCCCAATTGTCTTTCCAATAATCTACCCCTCTGATATAATGCAGACTTTTCCAATTCCATTGGCTCTGGCCAGACCTCAGATGTGTTACATATTAATTTCCTTCCCCGTAAAATTTGCTCAGCTTTACCTCAAATTCAGTTAGCTGGATTGATGAAAGTGGCAAAAGGATACGACGTTTACTGATTCTCCCTTTTCACCTTTGATTAGCTCCACTTGTGAATTATTCCTATGCTGTCAGTCTGCTATTTAGCAGCTGGGTGGGCCAGTCTTGAAACCATGGACAGGAGAGAGAAAATAAGGTAGCTTGCAATCTCTAAGAGAGTGGCGCTTTCGGAAAATAACAGACTTTTACTGCATGCTCATACCATAAGGTGGACTCTGAAAGTCATAGACCACACTGAAAGTCTGTCATTTATTTATTTGTTAGTTTGTTTGTTGGAAATAATCTAAATATTTTTGGACTTAATGTTGGAAATGACGGTGGATTATACTATAATCATCAGTATTTGTTTATATTAGCTTTAGTGCTGCTTTTAAACACAAAAGTGGGGCGATTTATGCTGGTAATAACTTAATAAAGAATTTTTAGTAATCACAGCTAGGTACAACTGAAATACACCTTTAAAGAAGTAAATTGTATATACAATGTTACAATCGAAAACGGATGCTACTCTGCACTGTGCTTTTCCGTAACTTAACAAAATCAAGTGTTGTAGTCTGATGTCATTAATCTTTATTTGATTGGCTATAAAGGATTATTGCAAACATAATGTTAATGACCATGGTTATAAGTGGTTCTGACTCCCCTGTACCTGCATATGGCAACCAAGCTATCAATCAGTCTTTGGTTGTTATGGTGGTAGACCAAGAGGATTTTCAAATAGCATGTGTCTATATACCTTGTGATCTTTAAAAAAATGTATTTACTTATTTTTTGACTCCTCGCCCATTCAGTGTGACCTGATCTTAAAAGGTGTTGTTTTGTGATAGCAGCTATATAATTATTATGGAGGGATGTTGTCACGCCACTGTTCTGTTTGTTGTTAGTTTTCCCCATGTGCTCAGTGTGACCCAGTTTCTGTTAATTGTCTACTCTGTTCAGGTGTGTCT
>JAUCMU010000026.1:1510732-1526637 GCA_032275025.1 Enteromius treurensis | reverse complement strand
AATTAAACTCAAATAAAACTAAACATATTTGTTTATTTTCCATTTCTTTTTTATTTATATTCAAAAGAGAAGCAAGTTAAACAAATAACAGAGTAGCGGGAAGAAGCGGTAAAAATAAAACTTCTTATATGTTTACCTGCGGGCTTTTGCGACGGGGGCGGGACAAAACTAGATTACTGCGGGCGGGAGCGGGAAAAAATAATATATATTTTTGCGGGAGCGGGACATAATCTTGTGGTTTCTGTGTGTTTATTTACCTGTCAGCTCCCTCATGTCTAACATTTGTAACCCCACCTTCCTCATCAGCGTTTACCTTCTGCCAGCCGTGTTTTGTCCAGATGTTTTGTATAAGTCTTTGTATAAATTCACGCCCCATGTCATGTATCCTTGTGGATCGATAACATTACATGTGTTGTGTCTTGCCCTGCACAGCTTGTCGCATTTTCCTTTGCAGAGTTAAAGAAAACTAATAAATTCTGCCAGCAATGTTTGTAAAATAAACATATTTATATGTATGTATTTATTATTATTATTATTTATTTTTTTATTTTTTTAATAATACAGATGGCACATTTTGTAAATGCCAGGGTGGTTAAGAACTTCTGAAGCTAGAAATATACTAGGGAAACTGTAATTTGAGGATTTTTTAGAGCATGTGAGCAGGGCTTGCATATAAGTGGGGCTGTACATAATGAAATGCTAAACCTGTGCAGCTAACAATTGGAGGCTTGTGTAGCAGCTTAGCCTGTTGGTCCAAGGCTATTCGTCATAATCAGCGGCACTTTTCTCATTAGTAAAAATCTATTACTCGTCGACTT
Organism: Enteromius treurensis; assembly: GCA_032275025.1. Lineage (NCBI taxonomy): Eukaryota > Metazoa > Chordata > Actinopteri > Cypriniformes > Cyprinidae > Enteromius > Enteromius treurensis. The sequence continues at coordinate 1,525,819 of JAUCMU010000026.1, read as the reverse complement.
TATCAGCCACCCAGCATTATCGGCGCAGCAGCAGCAATCGTTGCATGCAGTGCATGGGATGAAAGGTGTCCCTGCGTGCCTTAATAAGGCTAGTGTTTTCGAAGTTCTCGGTCAGGTGTCAATTTATGCTAGAGTTAGCTGCATTGAGACAATTCTCACCCATTGCTGCAACAGGCTTACAAATTGAGGAGAAAATGTTCACAGTAGGCTGTTATCAAGAACAAAGCAATTCAACTGTCCTACCATTCTGTGAATTTAGTATTTAGAGGCCCAACGATGGAGTTTATTGTTAGGCTGTCAAGAAGACAAGTAAGGTCCTACCATTGGGACGATGCCACTTAAACATTTTAGGATTTGAGCTGAAAGTGCCTGTTAAATGACTGCAAATCAGACAAGAATTTCTGCCTACTCTCAGGCAGCAAATCTGTACATAATGATAATGCAACAATACCCTCTGATGTTCTGCATCAGAGTTTTCAGTTTTTACGTTTTAGTAATATCCATCACATTGATTTCATAATAATCATTTCATATTATTATTATTATTATTATTATTATCATATGGAAAAATGTGAATGTTATTGTAGGTAAACAATCCTTAAATTGTTTTACCTATATCTGTCAGAGGTCCCTCACTGAAAAAAATGGTAAATAGATATGGTAAGGTATGAATTATCCTAATTAACATGCTGCTTTACATTGGTTAAATCATACTAGTTATTATTAATAGTAACAACTGAAGTTTACCACTTTTTGCGGTGCTGGTCCATCCTTATTTACTTTGACACATGTTAGAATAAAGCCCTTGATAGCATGCAGAGCTGCACTTCTAAATGGATGGTCATGAACGTGGCACAATGCTCAGTATGTACATCTAACCAGTGCTCTGTGATTTTACACCTTGATTATAACACATGCACTCATGCGCCAACGTGCTCAGAGGTCATTACAGTGTGGCTGAGCAGTTTGTAGGCATGTAATTAATTCTGTAGCATTAACATTTCAGTGGTGCTGGCCATGGTGGTGAGTGAGTTAATCACCAGGGTAGCCAGTGCTATGAAATGACTCTCCGCTTTTTACGAATGGCTTCCCATCTCTCCTCTTAATCTGTATTTTACGAGTGAGAAACTTTGCATTATGCAAATCGGTGGATAGGAACAGGTGACATTTCAAACGGAGAACACGAGCAACAGCCGAGTCTGGCCTGGGACGCTGATTTAGACATTAGTATCTGTCATCGATGAGTGCCCAAGCCTTGATCTGCATAGCAGAAAAAAAAAAAAAAAAAACTTGTTTAATCTATCAGAATTAAGGTGGAAAAGGCATCTATGTGTTTAAAAAAAAGAAAAGAAAAATATAATTAAGCAAATAAACCTCAACAAGACAAACAAACCAAAAACAGTCAAATAAAATTAATTGCCCAGAGACCAACAAAAAGCAATTGAATAAGTTTTTTTCTGCAAATACAGAAATTATCCTTCCTGAGTGTATTTTAGAAATCAGGAATGAGTATAACATGTATTCTATATATTTCTGAATTTTAAATATATTTTAAATGTAATCACAAATTTAATTTAATTTGAAACCAAGAAAAAGCAGTCCTAAAAAAGGCACTGCAATTACTGTTATAAACCCATGTTTTCAAGTAAGTAAACAGTACGTGTTGTGAATCTGCCAGCAAAGATCCTTCATCCCCACTCCCACCCTCTTTGCATCGCATGAAACATGCATAGGCTCTGTTCCACCTTAAATGAGAGCATCAGCACAAGCTTGGCTGCCCCTGGCTAATGTTTGCATCCAATAAAGAACAAATCAGCACCCAACTTGGCTCATCTTATCATGCAGTCATAACTGATGATCAAAGAAGTCATAAAGATCCCATTTAATCTTTCGCCTATCTATCACACTGATGTCTTCATCGTCTTTGTGCAGCGGTAATATCAGCCCATTACCAAAGCAAAATAGATCTGGCATACATACAAGGCGAATGAAGTGCTCACTTTGACGTGACAGCGTGATCAGTGAGAGCGGTAATCTGCGGGAATAAAAAAGATCTCAATTATTCGCTGGGTGTAATGTGGGAGAGCAGCTTCACGCACGCACATCTGCTTTCATATATTGTGACACGCGCTGATAAAACATCCTTGCCAATTTATACTCTCTCTGCTTGACTAATCTCTAACAGCTCCCAGCACCTCTAATCACTCCATCAGCCGCCAGAGTCCACAAGAGAAAAAGAGAGCTTTCCAAATAGAGAGCTATTCAATTGCTACCCAAATGAGAGGGATATTGGAAGACTATCCTCAATTCAAATTACATTTGTAAATGAGGCAAGCTCTTTTAATACGGAGGCATTAGGGATTTTTATCTTGCAGCCCACAAATATAAAGGGACATTACAGAGCTGAGCATTATTAGCTGTATTCAAAAACTCTATAGTAAACTATAGTAAATTCAGGGGAGGATTTTTTTTCAGGGATTTTTGCTGTGGACAGCTGAAAAATGCAGCAGTAGAGACCGCTATTGCAGCAACTTATCTGAGCTGGACCATCAAAATGCATAAAATAACTGATATAAAAAACAACAATGGCTCTAGCCACCAGGGCACCACTATGTACATAAAGAACAGAGACATTCTAAATTTACAGAGCAGTAGGTCCCCAGAACTGGAGAATTATATCAAAACTGTTTTTAATTTAGTGTTGATCCTAAAACTCTCCGATTACATCCATGATTTATTTAAAAAAAAATTAATAAAACATAAAAATTGTATGGTCTCAGATGTTTGGACTATAAGTCAACAGGGGAAAACCAGAACAAAACAAGACAAAAATCAAATATCAACAGAAGTCTTCAGGGATTCAGTACTAATTAACACCAGCACACATGTCTAAGTCGTATTTTATAATTACTTCTACAGGCTAGGAAACAGCCCCTCATGCAACTATCATTACCCCAATTATCATAAATTTCCCTGTGCACCAATTAACAATATGGGAGGGCAGTGCTGCATGTATTTTAAGTGTTATAATTAAGCCAGGCTCTTTTGTTAATTAGCCTGTTCTGACTCTTTGCTTTTTATGCTACTCGTCTACTCATTACCAGAGTCATTTAATTCAATTAGCACCTTAATTAGATTAACAGCCATGTTCTGATGTTGCAAGTCTTGTTGGAGAAGCACGGCATGATTAGCAAAGACAAACATGGCATGCAAATCGTGGATGCTACTGCTGGAGGTGACATGGAGCTATGGAGATGAGCGAGATCACCCAAAGGGTGACCCATGGGTTTAAATAAATTACAAACGCTGGTAAATGTAGTAGTGGAATAACTGACTCTGTTCCTTTGAATTAATAGAAAATTATGCACAACCAAGGAATAATGCACACTCCGCTCTTCATCGTGGCTGCATCACTACCTTGGGTCTTCATTATTTTTCTGATAATTCCATGGCCCATTGGGGTCATGGGTGTGTGTTTTTTTTAAATATAAAAAGACTTACTAAGGATTCAGTTTGTTTGTATGTTTTTTGCCTCTTTGGTATGGTTTTAACACTTGATTTTTTAAAAACAAAATCAAAGCATCAAACTTTCAGTTGTAGTATGTAGTTATCAATAATCAAGCTCTACTCTTCTGCTCAATGGTAATGATAAAAACATCAACATTACAGAAATTCTTTCAAATGTCAAACATAACTAAAAATTAAACAATAATAGATGTTTCCCTTAAAAACACATGAAGTAGAACTTAATTTCAATATTTATTATCCATATACAGCATATTCAAAGCATGTTAACTAACAATTACTGTCAAAATAAAATAGCAAAGTTTAAATAGCAAAATTTTTTTTAAGAAAGCCACTTTCCTTTTTTTTTTTTTTTTTTTTTTTTTTTCAGTTTCATAAGTTGTTTAATTTAAGCATTTAATTTAAAAATGAGGAAAACCTTATCTTTTGGTTTTATAAGTGAAAAAAATCTCAATATTTTCAAAACTGAACCACAATTTATTTAATACAATACACACTATTTTTAATTGTAATTAAAAAAAAATAATAATTAAATGAAAATATATATATTATAAATATATATGTATATGTATATATATACAGTGGGTACGGAAAGTATCAGTACCCCTTAAATTTTTCACTCTTTTTTTTTATATTGCAGCCGTTTGCCAAAAACATTTAAGTTCATTTTTTCCACTCATATCTGACAGAAAAACACAGAATTGTTGACATCTTTGCAGATTTATTAAAACAGAAAAACTGAAATATCACATAAGTATTCAGACCCCTTGCTGTGAGACTCATATATTTAACTCTGGTCCTATCCATTTCTTCTGATCATCTTTGAGATGGTTCTACACCTTCATTTGAGTCCAGCTGTGTTTGATTATACTCATTGGACTTGATTAAGAAAGCCACACACCTGTCTATATAAGACGTCAGGGCTCACAATGCATGTCAGAGCAAATGAGAATCATAAGGTCAAAGGAACTGTCTGTAGAGCTCAGAGACAGAACTGTGGCAATGCACAGATCTGGACAAGGTCACAAAAAAAATTCTGCTGCACTTAAGGTTCCTATGAGCACAGTGGCCTCCATAATCCTTAAATGGAAGATGTTTGGCATGACCAGAACCCTTCCTAGAGCTGGCCGTCCGGCCAAACTAAGCTTTTGGGGGAGAAGAGCCTTGGTGAGAGAGGTAAAGAAGAACCTAAAAATCACAGTAGCTGAGCTCCAGAAATGCAGTGGGGAGATGGGAGAAAGTTGTAGAAAGTACACCATCACTGCAGCCCTCCACCAGTCGGGGCTTTATCTCTGGTCAGATGAGACCAAGATAGAACTGGAACTTTGGCCTTAATTCTAAGTGTTATGAGTGGAGAAAACCAGGCACTGCTCATCGCCTGTCCAATACAGTCCCAACAGTGAAGCATGGTGGTGGCAGCATCATGCTGTGGGGGTGTTTTTCAGCTGCAGGGACAGGACGACTAGTTGCAATCGAGGGAAAGGTGAATGCGGCCAAGTACAGGGATATCCTGGACCAAAATCTTCTCCAGAGTGCTCAGGACCTTAGACTGGCCAAAGGTTTACCTTCCAACCAGACAATGACCCTAAGCACACAGCTAAAATAATTAAGGAGTGGCTTCACAACTCTGTGACTGTTCTTAATTGGCCCAGCCCCCTTAAACCCAATTGAGCATCTCTGGAGGGACCTAAAAATGTCTGTCCACCAATGTTTACCATCCAACCTGACAGAACTGGAGCGAATATGCAAGGAGGAATGGCAGAGGATCCCCAAATCCAGGTGTGATAAACTTGTTGCATCATTCCCTAAAGACTCATGGCTGTATTAGATCAAAAGGGTGCCTCTTCTAAATACAGAGCAAAGGGTCTGAATACTTAGGACCATGTGATATTTCAGTTTTTCTTTTTAATAAATCTGCGAAAATATCAACAATTCTGTTTTTCTGTCAATACATAATTTTTCTGTGTGTACATTGAGGAAATGTTTCTTTGCACATATTTTCTAGCTTGTGCTACTTTGGGACAAAACAAATCATCAAGCTTTTTTTAGATGGAATATAAAACATATAATACTGTTATACACCTTATCACTGCTTGATATGTTGTACAACAGCCAAATACCCACAGCCATGCATAAACAAAATGCTATTACTTTAGCAGAATACTAAGTAGGAAAATAGACATTTATTGCAAAGCTCTACAGTTGCGGTTTGCCGTATTAGCCCAGCACTGAGACTGACATGTGAGATTAAGAGTAAGGGATTGGAGCAGAGGTAGTCTACTCTCACATCCCTGTTGACTCCGATAAGAAAGCCCATTCGATGACATGGAGGGACAAACTCAATTAACTATAATGGAGAGAGGCCATTTCAGCCCTCTGTTGAGGGATGGCAACAGAATTCAGTTTTCTTGCTCAGAGAGATCTTAAAACCCACTGAATGGACGGGAGACAACAGGGACAAGCTGAATCAAAGGCTATCAATGAGAAATATCCTAATCTGTGGATTAAATGCCTCGTGGCCACAGTTTAATTTGAAGTGGAATACAAACCATCTTGGCAGAGTAACTCAAGCAGTTTTGTTGAGCGAAAGGATAAAGAGAGTAGGTCGGATAAAGAAGGCAGGTCAAGCTAAAAGAACGCTGGGAAAACATGTAGTGCTACAGACCGTCATCACTGATGAACAGTGGGAAGCGGATAAGAGGTAGATGGCATACTCAAAACCCACTAGTGACCCGTTTTCAACAAAGCTTTGTCCAGTACAACAAGTCATGTGAAAAATACATCTGTTGCACTTCCTTATAATACATCTTATTTTAAATGGCAATACTTCTAAATAATTATTCTCAAGAAAATGATAAGAAAAGTAGATAAAAAAATATTGGTAACACTTTCTATGATTCCTAAGGTATTATAATGAATGCATAATGCATTAGAAAAATCCTTTTAATGTGTTATTAATAATCATAAAAACAATTATAATACATAATTATAACATTATATTTTTTGATTATAACTTTAAAGAGAATAATTACTTTATAACACAAAATGAACACCATATTAAAACTTCAATTATAATGGACTATATCATAGCAAAGTACCTCACAACATCTTGTGAGTGGTTACGTGCTGAGTCTTATTTGAGTGTTCCCTATTAGGTTAATATTGAGGCTAATGTGAGCTAACTAATATTTTCAACTAAAAAACAAAGTTTATTATATAAACCTAAGAGTATAAGTAGACTTAGGTAGGGTAAGAATGTTCACATACTTGCAAAGTATCCTATACTATAATCTATGTCTGTTGAGAAACCAAAAAAAAAAAGTGCTAGCACATATTTAGCAGACAAAATACTAATACCCTAATGAAGGCATGAAGTTGCAGAGTTACTTATCAAGCAGCTGTCTTATGGGTACCATTAAAATAATCAAACTTGTATTATTTAAAAAAAAAAATGTTCAAAGCAAATGTGTCATATTACATATTACAGGTATCTCATCTAATCTTATGGCTGTTTGAGAAAAAAATATTATTGTAATTATTACTTATAAGTGGTATTTGTCCGATTTTAGTTAAGTGACATAAGTAAAATGGCAAGATATGAGACTTTTAATGCATTATAACCTTGAGAAATATTATCTACTGTAAGTGGATGAATCAATCAACCAATCACTTTTATTTATATAGTGCTTTTAACAATACAGAATGTAGCAAAGCACTGAACATTATCAAATAGGAGTGATGGTAATGTATAATGACAATAATTAAACTATTTATTTATCAAATGCAGAGACGGTCTCTTTAGTCAAGATGACGATAGTCACTAGAAATCAGGTATCCCCAACTAAGCAAGCCAGTGGCGACATCGGCAAGGAATCAAAACCCCATCCATGAGAGAATGGGGGGAAAAAACTTGGGAGAACCAGGCTTAGTAGGGGCCAGTTCTCCTCTGGCCGGACGCCCAGCACCTAATTTCCAGTTCAATTTTAAGGACATGTCAGATTGTGTAAAAGTGCGTGTGTGTTTGTGTGCATCTGATTCCGGCGATCTGTCAACAGAGCTCATCTAGGTGTTCTTGTCTCCAATGAAAATCCTCTCTTTGTGCTAGTACACCATCTGATCTGGATATGTATTGGTGTGTTAAGTGTAAGCCAGAGTAAAGAGATGTGTCTTTAATCTAGATGTAAACTGACAGAGTGTGCCTGCCTCCTGAACAGTATTAGGTAAGTTGTTGCAGAGTTTAGGTGTTAAAAAGGAAAAAGATCTGCCACCTGAAGTAGATTTTGATAATCTAGTTCTTATCAAATGGGCAGAGTTTTGAGAATGCAGCAGACGTGGAGGACTATAATGTGATAAGAGCTCGCTCAAGTACTGAGGACGTAAGCCATTCAGGGCTTTATAAGTAATTAACAAAATGTTAAAGTCTATACCATGTTTGATGCTTTCTACACCCAATCCTGCTCACTTCATGCCGACTTCTCCAGGACCTGCTTACATCAATCCAGATAAGTTTGCATTTCATATTCCATTTACCACTACATCAAAATCTGTTTACATGTCTACTAAGTTGGAAGTCACTGATGCCATGCCTGCCACTTCAGGATCTGTCAACGCCTGACCACTCACAGCCTGCTAACCTCTTGCTGGCCGTTGAGGAGCTCCTGCATAATGGGATTGCGATAGGGGAGCTTCGGGCTAAGATGGCAGCTACGCAGGCTACGATGGAAGTAATGGCTGCCAGACTCTGGGGTCAACACAAGATGGCTGTCAACCCAGAGCCACCGCCACTGCACAAGATAGCTGTCAACCAAGAGCCACCACCACTGCAAATGATGGCTGTAAACCCTAAGCCAGAGCCATTGCACAACATAGCTGCCATTCCTAAACCTCCAACCAAGATGGTCATCATGCCTGACTCTGAGGCCAAGAAGGCCGCTACATACACGTCCGAGTCTCTAGCCAAGACTGCTGCCACGCCTGAACATCTGTGCAAGGTAGCCGCTATGCCTGAGCCTCGCCACGTCAATGATGTCAAGTTTCCCCAAAGGATTTTTTTTGGGGAGGGCTGTTGTATCCAAGCTCCTGCGGCTGCAGAGCTTGGGCCAAGACCACCAAGACTGTCTGCCAGTAAGTTGGAACCACATATGATATCAGTGAGAGCGGCAAGAATCCTGGTGACTATGACGCTGAGAGCTCTGACATCAAGGAGGCCCTGCCACCCTCTGCTGCCTCTCCTAGTATGACAGTCACCATTTGGAGTGTTTGGGCTGCACATTGTGCTCCAGAGGCCTCTATCCACAAATCTGCTCCTGTGCTTCCAGAAGTGGTGGCGTCTACTGCTGAACCTCCAGAGGTGTCGGCCTTGGCCGTAGAACCTCCTGAGGTAGTGACGCTCATCTATAAACTCACTGTCTGCCCTGTTACGCCACGGAGGCCGTACATTTTTATATTTACATATAATAATAACCATAATTACTAAATTATGACATGCACATGAACAACAACATGAAACAGTTTTTTTTATTATATAATTATATTATACAATAATTGCAAATGTTTTTATTAGTATTATTATTATTATTATTTATAACAATAATAATATAACTTATTATTCTTTTTTCCCATTTAATAAGCAAGTGTTAAGTTCTTTTTGCAACAAAGATGTACATAGAAGGCTGGTTTAAAATCAATGAGTGATTCATAAAGCTGAGCTCTGCTTTGCATTAGTACAAATCAAAATCCACAAACGCATTTAAAATGTCTGCTTTATACTGATGCTGGTATAGAGTAAACATGCTTTGCAAATTGTTATCCTCTTTAACTAACTCATAATACTTCAAGGACAAGCTGTTTTTCTATTCCAGCGTTGATTAGTTTTCTACCACTACTTTAAAATGATTGCTCTCACTTAAGGTAAGCCATCTGATTGTTAACTGGTTGTGAAATTCCTCCTTTTAATTAATTAGTGTAATAATCAAGTTAATGGGAAGACATAAATGGTGGTCTGTGTGTCTAAGTGCTTAAATTACAGTGCTTTAGTGATCTTTAAACACAATTCGAGGAGTGATGTAGGAACAAATGAACCTTGAGATTGTTTGGCCTTAATTTGGAAGGGCTTCAGTAGTTATTTTAGGAAGTAGCTGTGAATTTTCCTAGTTTTTTTTTTCCTTTCTTTCTTTTTCTATAGATGTTTTGGCTTGCACTGGAATAAAATGAAAATATAAATACATTTTTTGTGCCTTACAAATTGTATTTCTCATCTTCCAGTCTCAGAAAAAAAAATCAAACAAACAGGGCTAGATATGTCCTATCCACTCCAGCCTTAAGAAACAAATCAGTCACATTATTGACACCCCCAGTGGAATGATTACAAGAAAAAAAGGGATCTTCACACCACCACCATCCTGACAACCTTCCCAGACGAAAAAAGGCTGACTGTCAAAACAGCTAAACAATATAGTGGGCTTGTAAGTATCCTGCTTGTATCAACTGATAAATGGGCCGCTCTTTAAGGAACTTATCTCTTTAGGACTTGCAGCATGAGGAATGGCATCATTTGTACTGTTTGCCTGGCTGGACGAGTCAAGCTGGATCCATTTAAAAGATAGTGAGATACTGTCGACAGCAATAGACAGGGTAATTGCAGAGCCACTACTGTGGTATAAATTACATCACTCCAAATGGCAGAAGGGCCCGCAGAGAGCGGGGAAAAAATCTGACAATTCACTCCACCTGCCACCCTACCATCGCTTATCACTGCTTAACAGAGAAAAAAGAGGCAGGTGAAAAAAATTAAGTATTGATCAAATTAACAGTTTTAGCAATCTGTTTAAGATGGGTGGGGGCAAAGGAGATGGAACAATTAAATCCCTAGACGATATAATGTCTGTGGATAACTCTCAACCTCTGGAGGAATATCTACCCACGAATGACTCAAAGGTATATCCCTGCAAAACCATTAAAAAAAACAGTCGGTTTGAAGACAATGCTAATATCATGGGATACAAAAACTACAACATAGGTTTGCAAACAAAATTATCATGCAGCCCTAGAAAAAATTCAAATCCAGATTTAGATTTTCAAATATTAATTATAAAAACAGATTATTTTGTCCCATAATGCAATAAATCCTTGACTCTTTCTCTCCCCAAAATGCAATAAATCAATTGAATGTATAAAATGTAAAAGTTATTTTTCATATTAAAACTGTTGAAATAGAAATATAATCGAATTATATTCTCCTGCCATTATGAACTCTCATCAGTAATATTAAAATGATGCAATTAAAATTTTTGATACAATTTCAGTCTGACTACAGCATGTACATGACATATTAAAATCATTACCTAGTCTTTATGATATTAAGATTTTCTGTTCTCTGAATATGACTTGGCTCTTTCCTTTAAGTCTAATGTGCACGGTAGGGAGTTTGTTCAAACCCAATGGTGATTGCCTTGTAAGACATTCATCTTTATTTTTTTAGACACAATCTAAATTCACAAAGCAGCTGGCTGCAACCTCACAACCCAGATGTGTCTGACCTTAGTGGCAGACAGATAAAACATATTAGGTTATTATTTTTCCGCCCCATAAAATAATAAGTAAAAGCTAGCAATTAGTGATAAGCCATAAATCTAAATATTCTGATGTGTATTTCAAACATAAATTGTTGCTATATGTACTGTATGTCACGAGATCCTTTATTTGGATGAGCTATATAATACTTCCCATTTAAAAAAATTTCACTGTTCCAAAGAGAGGGCATCATCTCCCACAAAGGGGCTACGGGACAATTTGTGTTCTGCATGATGGTTTTATGCATCACCTGCTTGATTTTAATTTACATGTATGTCCTAGGTTATGGTTATATTCATTTGGCTGAGGTAGTTAAATCAGTGGAGTACAGTGTAACCTTCCCCACCAAGACAAATGACACCTTAAAATGGACCCTTGTGGCATTGAGCGAATAAAGGACTTGTTTTTAATTTGTGTAATATGTTTTGACTTGAGGTCTTCAGAATCAGAGGTACAAGCTATGCTACAGTATTTTTTGCTCATCTTATCTACTAAACCACATTCAGTATTGCTATTGCCATCATTTTTTTTTTATTTTATAAGGGAGATTGTTTAGTTAAGATTTCAAATGTGTGGAAGATACGTAAAATAAGACAACACATAAGAAATGCATGCACATGACGGTATATACTTTTTAAATTGTTATGTATACCTTAAAAACATACAGATATATTTCAAACGATGATATAAATGAAAAGTTTTCACATCACAGTTTGCGCTATGAACATTCAGAAACATTTGTCAAACTAGAAACAGCATTATCACAGTGTTGTCTCTTCTAGCCATTTCTGAAATGGCAATTTCTCAAACAAAAAATAAATAAATAAGTTTCAAAGACAAAAATATATTTTCAGATAGGATGCCTTTCCTTCAATGCATAATGCCTTTAACAAAAATCTCAGATGTGTGTTGTAAAAGGTCTATCTCCCTGGCTGGCTGAACTGCTTTAATTCCCAGACACCTTATAGTGATGGCTTCAATTTCCAGGGCTTTTGATAAAATCGTGCAGTCCCTCGTGTTTTGGAATTGAACACCCCACTATGGACGGCGTTAAATAAAGTGTCAAAGTTTCAGAACCTCGTGTTTGACATAACCTAATTAAATGCACTTGAGATAAAAATGAGCCTGGCAATCATAAAATATATAGCTACAATTGCATTAATATGACTTAAAATACTACCCATTTGTACCATTCGATTGTGCTGTTATTTGCCTTTCATACATACGCTGCTGATAATACAAGTTCAGTCAGAATCTCTTAAGTCAAAGGAAAATCATAGACAAGCCTTTAATCAACTTTTTATTGGCATGGTTACTGAAGTTACATTTGGCCGTATTGCTCTGTTTTAAGTTCTCTGTCTGTTTCTTGAGCTCCATGAAAGCCAGGACAGGGAAAAGCAGCCTTTTCAGGGGGAACCCTTCTATTTTAAGAATAGCAGAGTAGCACAAAACCATGCAACAATAACAACAGAATGGCATTGTTTAAGTTAAACACAAGATAAATGAGGGGATGGGCAGGATGTGGGTTGCTAGCAGTGTACAGAGGAAACAGCAAAGCAAGCAAACGAACACAGTGTTTAAGTAAAGCGCCCTGTGATTTGCCAATTGAGAGCTTAGGAGTCAGATCAGCTGATAGTGGCTGGGTTTGAACTTCTCCAGTCAGCTAATAGCGGAGCTTGACTACGAGGCCTGCCTGAACTAACACAGAATGCTTGATTTATAGATGTTTCATTATTGTTCCCCTTTAGAATCCATTCTCATTCGCCCCATGTTGTCACTGTGAACTGTGAACTGTGAACCTTAATGCACTTATGTGATAAAAGTGAGCCTGACAATCATAAAATATATACATAAAATTGCATTAAAATACTACTTATTTGTACCATCCGATTGTACTATCATTTGACTTCCATAAATAAGCTGCTGACAATACAATTTATAGATGTTTCATTATTGTTCTTTAGAAGAATACATTTTTTGTCTGTCAATCTTTGTACGATTGACAAAAGTCTTAGACAAAAGTCTGTGTTATTCAGCAGTGGTGTAACATATGCTTTTGTTCAGTCAGCATTGTATTGAATTGCCTCATATATTTTAAAACTTTTCAAAACAAATAGAAGTTGTATCGTTAAACTAAGGATTTAATTAGTATCTTAAAATTTTTATTAGGAGTTATCAAGTGACACTGATATTTAATACAGTTTATCTAAGTACACTCCGTTGCTCCGTTTACTTAAATAAAAAAAAATAAAAAAAGCTTTAACAACACAAATTTTTAGTTCCTCTTCAGGAACTCGAGCCGCGTGATGGCTCTGAATCGTGTGGAGAATCAGCCAATGATAAGTTTGGACGTCATAGGCGGGTGACGTCACTGGCCAGGAAATATAAAAGCATGTGGAATGCTGCCGGCAGATAGCTTTCTGTCATTCAGCGAAAACGCTGTGTTGTGTGTTTGTCAGTGAAAGTGTCTCCGTTGAAAATATATGTGTAGTCTGCCTGGGAGCGAAGCACGTTGATGCAGTTCTCCAACAAAATGAGGAGAGCTGCAGACATTGTGAGAAAATGTCACTATGTGTGCATCACTCCCGGAGGGCTCTCATTAGTAATAAAAAAAGAGCCTATGTAAACGATTTTTGCGGCACTGGTCCCGCTCAAGCCTTGGCGCTCACGGATCGCAGCCTGACCGCGAGCAGGGGAAACTGAGAAGGGCGATTCCTTATTTCAATCCTCTAGCTCGGGTCTAGCGCTAGCCAGGAGAGTAGGGGAACACGCTCTGCTACTTCCCCTCGCCAGGGTGGCGCGGCGCTTCTCCTCTCCTCATCCGAGGATGAAGAGATGAGAGCGTTGAGAAAACTGTGGTCTCTTTATCGCCCCAGTATTAGGACCTCTTGAAGGCGGTGATTCAAGATCGGTCTGTCCTCTGCTTCAAGCCACAGATTTAGCAGCTCTACTAATACCAGAGACCAGTCTTAAAGGGACTGATTCCCATAATTCTGGTTGATAATGTGGTCTGAGGACCGTTGTTTCAATAGCAGTTTTCAGTAGTCCTGGACTTCAGAGGGCAGGCCCCTCTGGAGAAGAGTGGCATACACCGCATTACACGGTGCCCATCTCTCCTCAGTGCCCTCAGGAGATCGATCCGCTAACCCTGCCAGTGTTCCCGGGCGCAGCGGTCTCCAGCGAGAGCTGCTTTCGGTTCTTTCCACCTGGAAACGCAGCGGAGCGTAGAGGCTCACCACCTCCTCAGGAGGTTTCTACAGCAGCTAGATCGGCTGTCCCCTGCCGGTCTTCTGCTTCAGGGCACCCTGCTAGAGACTGATTGAGAGACTGATTCCCTGAATAGACTATTTAGAGGTGATCGACTGCCAAATGGGACTCATTGGGTCCCGCACACTGTAGACAGAGTGGGCCTAAGCAGGCTCTGGTTATGAAACGAGAAGTAGATACTCTCCTGAGGAAGAAGGCCATTGAGGTGGTCCCTCTTCATGACAGAGAGGGTGAGTTCTACAGCCGCTGCTTCTTAGTTCCAAGAAGGATGGGGGGACTGAGGTCCATTTTAGATCTGAGGTTGCTGATGTTCAGGATGCTAACTGTTAAGCAGGTCATGTCAGAAATCAGGTCCGAGGACTGGTTCGTCACGATAGATCTAAAAGACGAGTACTTCACGTACCAATCCATCCTTCTTACAGGAAGTTCTAGGTTTGCTTTTAATGGAAAAGCGTACCAATATTGGTCTTCCCATTGGCCTTGCACTCTCACCCCACACTCAACACATACACTAGCGACGGATGCGTCCCTCACTGGTTAGTGAGCGGTTATGAGTGACCGCTCGGCTCGTGGTGTGTGGAGTGGTCGTCATCTCATGTGGCACATCAACTGCCTGGAGATGTTGGCCATGTTTCGAACTTTGAAACACTTTCTCACAGACGTAAGTGATCAACATGTGTTGGTGCGCGACAACACATCAGTAGTCTCTTACATCAACCACCA
>JAUCMU010000026.1:1499909-1510632 GCA_032275025.1 Enteromius treurensis | reverse complement strand
TGCAGTGCGCTGCATGTGATGCAACACTTATTATAACCAGAGACTTAATATAATAAAGAGACTTGAGACTTGACTTGTAATCTAGCTCAAAGACTTGGGACTTGACTTGGACTCGAGCTCAGAGACTTGAGACTTGACTTGGAATCTAGCTCAAAGACTTGAGACTTGACTTGGACTCAAACTCAGAGACTTGAGACTTGACTTGGACTCTAGCTCAGAGACTTGTGAGCATCTCTGGGGGGTCATAATGATTCTTAAATTATAATGTGCAAATTTACAAACACAACATATTTTTAATGTTGCCAGAATTGCAGGTGCTTATCTTTATATACAAGATGGTTTTGAGAAAATATTAAATAAGTAAGTTGTATATAAATGTAATTTTAGATTATAAAGTGTGCCTGGATTTAATTACACCCCCAATATAGAGTCCCCCCAGTGAATGTTGGCAAGTTCCACCACTATATATATATATATATATATATATATATAAATGTAGATCAAACCTGTTTAGAGAAGGCACATGCATTTAAATTGGCCTTTACAATACCCTGCTGCAAATTAAATTATGTGTGAACGTCCAAATTCAAGGTGTATGACAGTACACATTAGCGTATTTTTCTATTGTGATAGAGAATTGTACAAATTGCTGACAATTGGGGATTTTTAATAAAGCTTGAGAATACTCATGGGCCACGTACACACTGTAAATTTTCAGGAGTGACAACTGCATTTAAATGCTAAATGATCAGTCCATGTCTGTATTGAACAAGTCTCATTCAATACGCCATATTCTTTTTTTATTTATTTTGATTTTGATTCGAAAACAAGGCTGTGAGTGTAAACAGGAAATCGCAAAATAACGACATGGCTGTGTGGACTACAAACCTATTGTGTCTTCCTCATCTTAATATCCACTGCATCAAATGTTGACTCACTGCTCTTTAATTTTGGCTTTTTTCCTTGATTTTATTTGTCTTTATGTTTCAAAATGGCTCACTTGTGTGCCTTTTTTTTCAGCGAGCCAGCACAAACTGCCGCGATGTCATATAGGAATGACAGGGAATCGAATAAACATTCAAATGCATATTGAAAATAAAATAAAATCAGAACAATTCAATAGAAACGAATGTCTCATTAAATAAATGAATTAGAGTTTCAAACACATCTAAGCCTACTTTTATTGCTGTTTTTCGTGTTAAGAATGACGGGTTGGATGCCACAGACTTTTTAATATTTTTACATTAGCTTCACCAACGTAGCATTATTTTATTATTGTAATATTTAGTTTTTGCTCAAGATGGAGAAAGCAGAAAGGCACCCTGTTTGTTTTCTTTAGCCTTAAAAAAAAGGTTTTGTTGATATTGTGAGTGCACACAAATAAAACCTTTTGCAGTCATGAGGAAAAACAAAGTGTTTTAATTGTTTAATTTTAAGACAAAATGTGATTGCACTAGTGCTTCTGTGTCATTTAAAACGAGTTTCAGCTTCACTCTTCGCACAAATGATTAAATATTTCTCACAATAATATTTATATTTATATCTTAATTTGTATTTTTATTTTTTATATTGTAAAAAGCATTATGTTTTTTTATGTCTCAAACTGTTTATTTAACCTGATCAAACATTTGCTTAACTCACTGTCTTGGTAGGCTATTTAAGAAAAAAAACAAAAAAAAACCTTGAATTTACAAATATAAAACATTCCAATCATGTTTTTATATTAACTTAATAAGGAAACAAAATGAAATACAATCACTTTTCCAAAAAAAAAAAGAAAAAAAGAAGTAATAGCCTACAATCTAAATACATAGTTTAGTAAAGATTATTACTAACATAATAAGTGAATATTTGCAGTAAAGTGTCTGAGTGAAGATAGTTCAGTGATCAATGCCCAGCTTTTTTCTTTAACAATTCGACATTAGTATGTCTTTGATGTTATGTTAAAGACATCCATGTTCTTGCCAAAGTTCAGTCTTTTTTTATTCCATGTGTTTACTTTACACCATAAATGCATTATATACCGTCTGGGCGGACGAAGGATAAAAAGTTCAGAATGTGTGAAATTATGTGTTATCGTTTTTTTTATGGCTTAACGGTCGACATTGGGGTACACAACAATATGCCATAGGGAACACTGCTGGTCTACTACTAGCCTGCAATCCCTCACAGCCTCGTTTTCAAAATTAAAATGGCGGCGGGCTGAATAAGGCATATCATGTGTGATGATTGACACAGAGGAAACCATAGAAACATACTGTAGTTATCAAAACAATGGAAGCCTGCAGTTTAGCGAGTTTTGTTTTAGCTGCTGATAAAATAAACATTAGACAGAAGAGACGTGATGACATTTGATAAACATACTAAACTGCTATTGGCAGAGTTGTGAACCTGCTCTCACTCAACTGTAATGTTTGGGTTGCCGCTAGACCTCTCTCCGCCATCCTACATTGTCTGAATTAAAAGGTAGTCACCAGGGGCCTCATGTATCAATGCCGACAAAAACTCTGCGTACGGCAGTTTTTTACGCTCTTGTTTGAATTTACTAATGATGAAACTAACGTGAGAATGTGCGTTTATCCGCACCAACTTCATGTCTGGCGTACGTGTATTTCTTGTGTGTGTCTTATTTCTGTTGGTGACTCCTAGAGGCAATTATGTTAAATTGCAACTCCAATTCACATTCTGTGAAGTTTCTCTTCTTGCTTGCTTTTGCCAATGCTTTTTCGTTTGGTTTTGTCAAAGTGGAGTCATTACCATATTTATACGGAGAAGGAGGCAGGGAGGGGTTTAGTGCTTGTGCATGTGCACTCAATTTCACATTAATTCGGATGTACAAAGAGAATATGCATGGGATTCCGCGTACGCAGTGTTTCATACATCTGATTTTTTTACTGTGTACGCACATTTACAGCTTTGTCCATACGCAATGTTTTAGTATTAATTCAACGCAAGTCAATGGCCGATAGAAGATGGCCGACGTTGATAGGGTTCGCTTTCTTGACGCGCCCATCTCGCAGGTTGGCCTCTTCGGCGACACTGTCAGGGACAGAAGGTCTCGACAGTTCAGCAGCAGGCTGAGGCCATAAATCATATCTTACCACACAGGGAGTATGCCAAGCCCCATAGTGCCCCGCTTCAGGCTGCTCGTCACCGAGGGAGTCCCCCCTTCGCTTTTGACCAATGTTGCTCCACAAGCATGTGCTCGTCCGGATGAACAACACCGCAGCCGTTGCGTACATAAACGTCAGGGTGGTCTACGCTCCCGCCGCATGTCGCAACTCGCCCGCCATCTGCTCCTGTGGAGTCAGACGCTGCTGAAATTGCTGCGCGCCGTTCATATTCCAGGGACACTCAACCGTGCAGCCGGTCCAGCTCTCACGGCAGTCCACCCACCCTGGAGAATGGCGACTCCACCCTCAGGCAGTCCAGCTGATCTGGAGCCACTTCGGCGAGGCAGAGATAGACCTCTTTGCCTCCCCCGAGTCCTCCCACTGTCGCCTGTTTTACTCCCTTGCCGACGCGCCCCTCGGCAGGGATGCACTGGCACACAGCTGGCCTCCTTGCACAGACCCTGACCGAGGGGCAAGTTTTGCTGGTAGCACCATACTGGCCCTCCCGGACCTGGTTTACCGACCTAATGCTCCTCCTCTCTCAGGGTATGGGCACGATCTGGCACCCGCAACCCGATCTTTGGAACCTGCACGTCTGGCTCCTGGACGGGATGTGACAGACCTCTCCGGCTTGCCAGCAGCCGTGATCAACACCATATCTCAGTCTCGGGCCCCCTCAACAAGGCAGGGCTATGCTCTGTGATGGAGTCTGTTCGTTGACTGGTGCTCCTCACGCAGCGAGGACCCAAAGAGATGTTTGATTACAGTTGTGTTTTCCTTCCTGCAGGAAAAGTTGGATCGCAGACTGTTCCCTTCAACTCTAAAAGTTCATGTTGCTGCCATCGCAGCATACCATGATGCAGTGGAGGGGCAATCCCTAGGTAAGCACCAACTCATCGTTAGGTTCCTTAAAGGTTAATCCCCCGCGTACCCTCTTGGGACCTTGCCGTCGCCTTAACCAGCATGCGGCAAGCTCCTTTTGAGCCCTTAGCATCAGTCAAGATTAAATACCTTTCGCTGAAGACAGCACTCCTGATTGCTCTGACCTCCATCAAGAGGGTCAGGGACCTCCAAGCCTTCTCTGTCGACGAAGAGTGCCTAGAGTTTGGCCCGGTTGACTCTCACGTAACACTGAGACCTCTGCCCAGTTACATGACCAAGGTTCCTACCACACCCTTCCGAGATCAGGTAGTGAACCTGCAGGCTCTGCCCCAGGAGGAGGCAGACCCGGCCTTAGAGTTGTTGTGTCCAGCACTGCGCCTCTACGTTGATCGCACTCGGTACTTCAGACGCTCTCAGCAGCTCTTTGTCTGATTTGGAGGTCAGCAGAAAGGGAATGCTGTCAAACAAACAAACAAAGGCTGGCCCATTGGGTGGTGGATGCCATCTCCCTGTCCTATTTGTATCAGGGAGAGCCGTGCCCCCTAGGTTTGAGAGCCCACTCCACAAGGAGTGTCGCCTCCACCTCTGCGTTGGTGCACAATGCCTCGTTAGCAGATAATTGTAGAGCTGCGGGCTGGGCGACACCAAACACCTTCGCCAGGTTCTACGACCTCCGCAAAGAGGCTGTGTCTTCCCGTGTCTTAAATGAGACAAGCAGGTAGCGTGAAGACCGGCTGGTGTTGGCTTGCTGCTGTGCCTCTCAAAGGTTCCCCGATGCCAAGGCGAACCTCTTCCTCCTGCCCCGCAGAGCGGAGTCAGTTCCAACTGTGCTCCTGCTGGACTTCCTTCACCAGTGGGTTGTGGCTATTAACAACTTGTTCCACAGTCATATCTTATCGATATAGTGCCTTCCTTGAAATTCAATGTAAAGAATTCTTTTCATGTCTCTGCCCCCGAAAATATGCTGACTTTATATTAACTTCTACTATTAACTTTAACTTCATAAAGTGGTGAGGTGAAGAGGTTATTCACTGTGCACTGGTTGGCCGTTATTTAAAACAACTAGCCCTTAAATTTCTGCCCACTTTTCCCCCCAACCTTCATAGGTTTCCCTGAGCGAAAGTTTTCAGCAGGACATTACACACTAGAGCAGGCAGCAGATTGTGTGAGATTACGACAACATCCCGGAGCAGCATTGGCTCTGTAATATCTCCATGTTTGCAGTCATGGCCTGTCACCCCAGTTGACCAGTGGGGACGCCTGGTGGGTCACGCCCATGCCTCAATCAACTTCAAGTGTTATTAAATAGTGACCTCCATGAAGAAAAGAACAATGCAATGAGAGCTTAAACAAACACAATTTATCATCCTCCTCACGCTGACATTACTTTACCCTACCAAACCCAGCCAAGCAGGCACAGTGCAATTGGCTGTGTGGCCAGTCTTTGACCTAAAAAGGGGCTCACACAATCCTCTGTCCAAAGTTCAGTTGTGTTTATTTCCTCAAATGGAAACAAGGATTCAGACAAGTTTTTGGCATCCATGCTATATAATTTTTTTACTTTGTATTATTATTTAAATATTATACATGACATAAATATTTTAATGAAACTAACTAAACAAGACAGAAGTGTTACTAAATTATGCTAAGATCTCATGAAGAATTAGATGTATTGCTATCTTTTACAGATTCAGTCACTCCAAGCATATAGCATGGAGTTCCTAACTGTTTATCATTGAAGTATAAACTTGGTCTCAGATAATATAGTTTTACCATATTAATCATACAGAATGTATTTATGATAATATATTAAACTGAATAATTTTAAGTAATCTTAAAAGTTTGCTGAGGCCCTTTAAATTGGGATACAGGACCCTGATGAAGAATCACTGACCTAAATGCTTATACTGTAGGAATCTACTAGCACAGTTGTTTTAATTCATTTATTTATTTTTCCAAGACTGTTCTGTTCTAATAACACAAACTTTTGATACTTCCAGTGTATAGCTGGAGTTTTAGAACTTTACTACCATAATCATTACAGGTATAAAAAGTTTGCATTATCAGTTAACCAATAAAGGCATTGCGTTGGTCAGACCCATCAAACAGGTCATTCGGGAAATGATGTGCCAAGTGGATTTTTATGAGTGTATTTTCCAATGTAGTATACGCTGCGGGTCAATGCTAAGCTGAAGTTGCTTGACACTTCATCTATGGTACTATGATTTTTTATAAACACTATTGACTTGGCCTTTATTGATTTGTGTGAAAGTTTCACACAAATCATTTTGCACCAAGTCAATAAAGAAATCTTGTGGAAAATTTATATTAAAAGACCTTTGTTTGCCTAAGTGAGTTCCAGACAGGCCCACTGAATGCTTTGCTGATTAATTGAATTAGTTTAAATTTGGGAATGGCAAACCTAATGCATTCTTAAATCATGCACTGCCATCTATGATTGAAATGAGATTTTCAACACAATAAGACGCTGCTAAATAAATCATATATGCATTTTATACAGTCAAAGAAGAGGAACATAACTCTTATGGAGCAACGTTTTTTAATCTTTACATTGAACACTTACTGATGGGTATTTGCTTGCAATGGTACCAATTGCTTCTTGCTTATAAGAAAAATTGAGGCTTCATATACAAACACACAAATCAACACAAATAATACAAAAAATGGATCTTACCAGAATGAAACTTTACAGACAGCACTGTGGAAATTAAGTAATCTTTAAGTACTACAGATGTTGATTTGGGTTTAACTGTGTAATAATCAAGCAACATGACAATTTGTGCATCAAAGTTTAAACTTGCTGTCTAAAATGTGTTATGATCTGTTTAAACATACCAACCAGCACAACATAACAATTTTGAAGCGGGATTATATATTTGTCTAACCATAATTTCTTTTTTTTTTTTTTTTTTTATATTACCGGCAAGTGCAAACTCGTGAAATATAATTTTAGGTAATATGTTTCTGTATTACATCTATAATTATGACACAGCTGTTTTTTTTACAAACAGAAACAAACAGAATCAATTGTTATTTAAAGAGGGGAAAAATAAATATTCTTATTTTATAAATATCTATTATTAACTGTATTACAGTTTTTCTCGATTGCTTAAACACAATTCTTGAAACTATGCCTCATATTCTCACAACAGTAAACACAAATCCATAACATCTCACCCAATTTCCCAAACATCCTATTTTCAGGTCAAAATGAAGTTCTATAATCAAAACCATTCACTTTTGCTGAAAAACCAAACTTTAGCCTCAGACATCAAACACAAGCCCTCAAAAACACACACGCTACAACATAGTTTTACACACTGGTGCAATTAATTCAAGACAATATTTCCAAAACAGTTATGTTGCTCATGAATCTCCTTCTCAAAAACCTTTTTTACATGAACACAAAGAAAACAACTAATGTATATACTGGCACATTTTTATTCAATCATGCACTACACTGTACATCAGTTAAAAAAAAAAAAAAATGAATAAAAAAATTAAATCTTCTGCCTCAACATCCTGTCTTTCCTCTGGGTCAGGCCAAAAAATCTGGTCTACATCACAGACTATACTTGCTCTGGACAAACAGCGGTCCCTTTGGTCCCTTTATCTCCATCGAAGGTTCTGATTGGTGTGTGATCAATTTTGACTCCTAGTGTTTCCACCTGGGTAATTGTGTGCTAACTGAGCTCAAGCTGTGCTAACCTAAGTTAACATTATTGAATGCTAGTGTTTTCTAAATGAGCTCATGGTGTAAGCACTGAAAAATGTATGGATTCGTGTGGAGAGTTCTGCAGTAACAGTTCACCAAATTTGACTCGTGTGTCAAAGCAGGGAATAGTGTTTATAGTTTAGGGAAATGGGTGTGCTTTTAAAAAAAATAGCGTTATGTTTTTGAAATTTTAGTTTAAAAGCTTGGTTATAGTGTTTTAGCAATCAAGAAAAACTGTAACATACACCGATTTTAATCAAAATATACAGACATGTAAACACCTTAATCTACATCTGATCAGCCGCTCTGATCAGTCTTTACTGCTTTTTTGGCGATTTAGAAAAACGTTTGGAACATTTTTGTTTGTTAAATAACCTATACGTTTTTGGTTTTTAAAAGCAACGACCAGCAACCAGCGTCAGAAAGTTGATGTCTTTTCAAATCATCATGACAAATCAAATAAATATATCATATTCACATTAATTCGGAGACTGGCAGCTCGCTCCAGAGAACGCATTTTTAGGAATCACATTTTCTGTCTCCCACAGACACGGATACTACTCCAGACCGTACAGTTTCACCCACAATTGAGGCAACTCTCTCCTGAGAGGGCGTTAGTTCAGCATCCCCTGTTCAATCCACACTTTGACGGTGCGCCGCTATTCTCCTCTTAACCTGCACCTTTACATCGGACCATTTCATTTCAAGAGTTCGCATTTCCTTGTAGGAAAGAGAAAGGGGCTATTTATAGTGGGTAGAAGGGGATTTGATTGGGCACGTGTAATGAGGAGATTGATTAGGTGATGCGGTGCCAGCCGGGATTTATCGACCACGCTTCTCTCGAAATTAGTTTATTTGCAAAAACCTCACTTCAAGAGTTTGCGCTTCCTCATACTCAAGAAGGATAAAGTTTAGCATATTTGGTGTGCAGTCCGGGGTGGCGAGCCAGGAGGACGGCGGACACCGAACCAAATAGGCTTGAAACCCTAGCTAGGGCTAGAGCTTGACGTCCGGCTCAGTCCTTGCATGCCCCCCAAAAAAGCTTGATAAGGACAGCAGCTGTCTCTGGGGGAGAGCTAGGACCTCTGCGGAGGCATGGGGGAGGGACGAAGGATAGTTTAAGATAAAAGTACCTCTGCGGAGGCATGAAGGAGGAAGCTTGAGATCAGGAACCTCTGCGGAGGTTAGAAGGAGAAAAGCCTCTACGGAGGCGTGAAGGGGGCAAAGTTTTAAGACAAAGTACCTCTCCCGAGGCATGAAGGGGAAAGGTTGAGATAAGGAACCTCTGCGGAGGTTAGAAGGAGAAAAGCCTCTGCGGAGGCAGTATGGTAGAGAAAACTATGCGGGGGTAGGGAGGGGATGCCTCTGCGGATCCAGGCGAAACCTTTAATGGAGGTGGTAAAAGAGATAAAAGAGAGAAAGACCTCTGTGGAGGTAAGGGGATGGGATGCCTCTGCAGAGGCGGGACGGGAAGGAAAAATAGTTAAACAGTTCCAGTCAGTGAAAAACATATATCTGTTTCTGACAGTGGGAATTGATGGCTAAATAAATCAATTACTAAAATAAATAAATGGACCTTAAAAAAAAAAAGGGTGAATGGGAGCATAGAATACGTAACGTGACCGAGGAGAAGTGAAAGGAAATGCTGTGCTGGCATCATGGAAATGTGGTGCACATGGGTGCACGGCTTGCGTATGACGTCATCAGGCAGCGCCGGCTGGTTTCGCACTACCTTGCTGTTTGTGATTAAGAAGTTGCAACGCTGGGTTTTGTTGCTTTTGGGCTGAAGAAAATAGCTCTCTTATTATAAACTTGTGTCTCCACCCAGGCTGTAACGCACAGACATGGCCAAGAGCAACAAGGTAAGTGAAAGCAAAGCAGGTTTATTAAACAAAGTCAAAAGTCCATAATTAAACAATGAGAGGTGCAAACATAAATCAAGCACTGGTAGCTTCTTTTAACAAATACTGTTCCTTTCAACACGATCTCCTGATCGTGTTAACAAAAGTCCTTCTCCTTTTGTAACTTGCAGGTTTCATGAGGCATACGATTGGCGGGCATGGAGAGAGCAATCTCCGGATCGCTTTCCCTGAATAAGGACTGACAGACAGGTGAGTAGCATGGTAAGTATAACAGTAGGGTTTTCTCACATGGTGTTGGTGATCCTGCGATCGTCTGACAATAGTAGTGCAACAGGTGAGGTGAGGTGAGATCAAAGTCCAACAGTGAAGCTGCAGATCTCCTGATCGTAAAGACTTCCACAGTCTCACTGCACACAGGTAAGTAATCAGGTTAGCAATCACATAACACTTATAATGGGGTTTTCTCACTCAGCGTTGGCAATCTCCAAATCGCTATCTTTGTCCATGTAAAATCCTTTAGAACATAAAAATCCAGTAATCTTAAAATCCAGGTGCTCTGTGCCAATTAGTGCTGTAAGTGAAGAGATCTTGACAAGGCTTAAACTTAGTCATAACATGAGTCAATCGTTCCAATGGGTAATACAAGAGGTGAGTTTAGAATAGAATAGAACCAGCTTGTTACCTTGAGCTCAGCCGTCTTCTCTCTGGTGTGCTTAGCTTATAAGCATGGTGCTTGATTGCACACAGGTGTAATCAATCTCTAACTAGGTCACTAAGAGTGTGAAGACAGCTGAGCTGGGATCAGTAGGCTGTGACACAGCCTATCTGTCTCTATGGTTTCTCATTAGTTCCT
Source organism: Enteromius treurensis (assembly GCA_032275025.1). NCBI lineage: Eukaryota > Metazoa > Chordata > Actinopteri > Cypriniformes > Cyprinidae > Enteromius > Enteromius treurensis. The sequence continues at coordinate 1,500,186 of JAUCMU010000026.1, read as the reverse complement.
CCTCCCCCCTTTCTCGGTATCATGTGTATTTAAAAACCCACCCTCCCTGTGTTTCCTCTGTTCTAGTGTTTCGTTCTTGACCCTGCCTGCTCTTGTCTCAGAACTCAGGAGAGAGGGATCTCTGTGATTGAGTGGTGGGGGAGTGATTGGGTGGCAGTCTTGCACACTTGCTTCCTGTTGTGTGCATGTGCTCTCAAGTGGCCAAAGCCTTTCTTAATTTTTTTTTTTTTTTTTTTTTTGTGATAGTTGTCAGGAGTCCCTTGTTTGTCCTAAAAAT
>JAUCMU010000026.1:1437329-1454710 GCA_032275025.1 Enteromius treurensis | reverse complement strand
TCAATATTTATTTGAATAATGTTCATGTTTATATTTCACTTTATACTGCACTTTTTATATTGTCCGTTTTTGAAAAAATAAGTGTTCTTTTTTAAAAATAAATGTGGTGTTAATCTGTACTTTTTTTTTACATTTAATATCGTCTCTGTACCTCGATAACTTGAAGTAGAAAGGGCAAATGACCTCCCGCTATACTGTACAGTAATATTGATGAATCGAAACTTAACCGTTACCGTGGCCAGAAAACCATGATACAAACCGAACCGTGGGCTCACTGTACCGTTGTATCCCTAATGTAACCCAATGTAATAATCTTCACAGATTGTTTTAAAGGACTCAGCCCTGTTGCAGACAGCACACAGCCCAGTTCCTCCTGTACAGAGCTGCACTGAAGTGGAGGACAGCTGGAACAAACTTACAGCAACAGAGCAATGGTGAGTACGATAATTATCAAAATCTTTAATCAATGACATAGTTAATGAACTCTAATAATATTAGCATGCCCCATTGGTATGCCTAGAGAGTCCAGCCAGGTCCTGTCAGTGGGACGGCTGTCCGGTTTAGATGAGAGTGGTTAAAGCAGACTGTCTCATATTGTTACTTCATCTTTTCATATCTTGCTATATTCATGTAACTTGCCTATATGATCAGCCCAAGCAGAAAAAAGCTATCAAATTGGATATGACAGTGCTGGAAGAGTCAATTTCCACCCTACCTCTTTGTTTTTAATTTTAGGAGAACGCTTTCAGTGGTGTCACCAGAAATCTGCCCGCCCTATCAGTACTCACACACAGTTATTAGTATCTGTTGAACTGTATCAGAGTTTCTCAAATCTACATGTTTCCATGTATTTGTTTAGATTAGACTGGCGAGCGAGAAAACAAATAAAAGTTATTTACATTTACATTCAATTTAATTTACGTTTTATATATTAGTCTGTGCAAACAAACCCAAATGACTCAATAGTGAATAATAATTCATATTTGCAATTACTTGCCATTTCTCTGTAATAATTTGTGCAGTTTGCTTTGCTATTATTTTAATGAATTGTAAATCCGCACCAATCTATACACTTATTTTTAGACTGGACCCTTATTCTATAAGAACTTCATTTAGACAACTTTAAAGGTGACTTTCTCAATATTTTGATTTTTTTTGCTCCCTCAGATTTTCCAAATAGTGTGCTATGCAAACAAACCATATATCAATGGAAAGCTTATTTATTAATCTTTCAGAGGAGGTATAAATTGACCCTTATGACTGGTTATATGCTCCAGGGTCACAAATAATCACAAAAAATGGCCCTGTGTTAAACATGGGCAGTAATTGTAAAACATACTCTGATAATCTCTGTTTAATTTAGAATTGTCCTGTCAGGCGGAGACATCTACAATACTCAGTGTGCCATCTCTGAGAGAAAGTGCAGTTCCTCTATACTTTAACACGCTATAAATACAGTGTTTGGATGGACCACATCCTTTAGTCCAGCTTAAGAAGCCACAGGAAGCAGAAGCTGATAGACACACACCTAATCTGATGGCTAAACCAAATTTTCCTCTCTGGCAGGTGGAAAGAGAAGAGCTCTGTCTCGATCCCGCCGGCCTTGGCTTGGGCTCCACACCCTCTTCCAGCCTCGGTCTGTGTGGGGCTCTTACTGTCATCACCCCGTCTGAGCCCAAAATAAAATAAGTGCACGACGTAGAGGCGCGCACCAGCAGATGGCTTTAAGAATACACTGGTTTACAGCCCAGCACTTTTCGAGCATCTTAAGCGTTCTTCCAGCTCACCCTAAATCTATTTCGCTGCCCACTCGCTGACTCTGACCACCCAGATGCGCTTTAATGCACTTGGCATTTATTTTCACTGCTTTAACAATCTTCCTGCTTCCTCGGCCCGCCGGCGAACGCTCCCTGTTTCAGGCTTGAGCTGCAATGATGAGTCCAGGGCAACAACGTCTGCTCTGTGCTTTGTGCGCTTCGCCTCACGAGAAGAGCCCTAAAACGCTGCACTGTATAAAGGTCGCCCGGCTCGAGTTACAGGTCAGCGTGGAAGAGGCCAACACATGCCCGGTTAATGTCACCATTACCATCTGACATCACTCCGAAAACACTCGTAAAACAGACACACACACACACACTGGTGAGATACAGCCGATGTCCCTCAATAATCACTTATTCTCCAGCGCACACTCAACGGCCCTATTCACGCCGCTCCGGTTTAACATCTCCAATAAAGTGTAATTGAAGCTGATTATGGACTAATTGTACGGTTTTACCGCTTCAGCGCATTCAGAAGCCCCTGGCTCATCGCTAACCTGCAGTTAAAGCTGTAAAAGCCCCTGCCCGGTTTTACACGGACTAAACTTGATCTCCAGTCTTTCAGCTTGACGTGTTTCGTACCGTCAGTCTCTGTGTGAAATCACTGATATTTCTTACCTTTATGAGATCGTAGTTTGAAGTGGAGACATTTTCCACTCGACGGGGAACTGTCGATAATCACAGATCATTCTGTCATCGTTTACTCACCCTCGTGTGGCTCCAAACCTGTAGGAAGTTCTTGTTCTCAGTGGAACACAAGAAGATATTTTGAAGAACGTCTCGGGATAACATTTGTGTCCACGGAAGAAAGTAATTTTAACATATTTAAAGAAGATTTATTTCTTAAGGAAACGATATGCCTTTCAATAACTTGCTATTTTTGTTTTAAGAAAACATGGAAAACCAAAACGTTCATTAACCAATAAAACCGTTTAAGTTCAGATGTTTTCCACTCAACTGGGAAGGTATTAAAACTATGCCTGATATGAATGTTAATTTGATAATTATATACTGTGGTTCAGTGGGGTTTTCTCTGTACAATGGGTCCATTTCTGTGTTCCACTGAAACAAGACACGTCGAGGGTAATTATCTTGCACTATAAAAAGAAAACATTATTTGTACTACACTTTTTAATATCTTTAAACTAGATATTATAAACTAGTTATGCTAAGCTTTCAATATAAGCTCTTTATGTTTTTAAACTGTGTTAAATCATAGCTCGTTTTAAAAACACTATGTCTAATGTTCTGAATGTTAGTCTGATAAAAAAAAATGTATAGCTCAGGGTTTTTTTTTTTTGGACAATTTCTTTGTACAATGCAGGTCAATAGGTCCATTTCGACTTAAGAAATACATTTTGAGTATAGTACATATTAATTATCCTGCAACATTAGAACAAAACATCATTGAGACATTTGATTTTCTTCTTTACAGAATGTTATGCTAACCTTTCAATAATGTGTTGGGTAGACATGTTTTCCAACATTTAAAAAAGACTACGGCTAATGTTATGAATGTTAATTTGATCATTAACTGGATAGTTCACCCCAAGCTAATCATTCTGTCATCCTTTATTTTGAAGAAGGTCTGAGCGCTTTTATCCACACAGTAAATCCATTTTGTGTCCCACTTAGGAAAGAAAGTTAAACATGCTTGGAAGGACATAAGAGTAAATAAAATGACAGAATTGTAATTTCTGAGTGATCTAAGTTCTCGTAATATTAGAAAAAACATCCTTCGGGTAACATCTTTTAAACCAGATGTTATGCTAACCTTAAAATAACGCCCTGTAGGTGTAAAGAAAAAACTGTTTTTATAACATATAAAGCTGCTAAATGTGTTCTTACCTGTGTTAAATCATACTTTGAGTTGGGATGCTTCGTACATGTGTTAAATGTTAGTTCGAGATGTTCACTTAAAATCTCTCTCCAGCATTAACGACAAATTAGTCACGCCATCACTCAGAGCCCGCGCGCGGGAAACAGACTGGCGCTCCCCGCCGCTCATCTGTCAAACCTTCAGCCCTTTCCCTCGCATTATTTTCCACCATATATTATTCTTTCCTCGCGTCTTTTTCGAGTAGGCCGGGAGTGCGGTGGGTGTTTGAACTGGAAGCGTCTTACAGTTGTTTTCTTTACTACAACACCTGTACAAACAGCGGCCGCGCCAACTGACAGCTCGCGCGCTGACAGCGGAAGACCGGAAGCTCGCGTGCGCGCGATATCTGGAAGCAGACAAATTTTTTTTTTTTTTCATTAGCGACCGATTTTCCTCTCAGTTATTGTCACCACTGCACAGCAACCATAATGTAGATAAATAAATCATACTAAAATATATAAGAGATTAAACGACTAATCTTGATCTATAACTTACATATATTATTTTATGTGTAAATCAAATACATTAAAAGGCCGTTCTAAAGTTTTTCTAATTGCTTTTAAATCAAGTATTTAAAGTGACAGAATACAAAACTGCATTCTTGCAATAAATAGCTGGACAACAAAGTTTTAGTTAATAATTATCCTTCTTGAACAGGCCTTAAGAGCGTTTTCTCTCTCCTTCAAGCCATATTTAAAAGAATAGCAGACCATTACTACAACAACACAACATGGTTAATCGTGATTAATTACATTCAAAATAAAATGTTTGTTTACATAAAATGTGTGCACTGTGTATGTTTATTATATATATAAAAATATCACATTGCAAGTATATCAAGTATATATTGTTTATATATTAAATATATTTATAGCCTAACTATAAATGACAATAATATAAATATATACAAGCATTTTCCAAATACATACTGTATGTGTGTGTATTTACAGATGTGTATTAATATAAGCTAAAACTTTTATTTTGGATGCAATTAAATCGCGATTAATCGCTTGACGGCACTACATCTGATTAACGATAAAAACACTGACAGCCAATCAGAACCCACAATCCTGCATTTAAAGTGCAGCATCATGTGTGTATAATACACAAAAGTTATCATTCTTGGGTTATAAAGATGCATTTATGATAGTGACTGTGATCTATGATAATGATTTACTGTCATTGTAGAGTGAAAAGCTTAATAGTGCAGTTCCCATATTTCTTTCTCTCTGAGCAGGGGTCAAGTGAGGAACGATCATGCGAAACAAATGAAGAGTCGACCACATGGACAGCAAAGTTCAGAGCTCATGATCCGCTTCAGATGAAGTGATGAGCGCTGGACTCGTTCTGAACAGCTCGTGTGTAAGTGCTGTCAAGAGCAGACTATTTCAAGCGCAATTACTCACTGGCATCACGTTTCAGTAAATTACAGGCAGACATTTGAATGATATTAATATTGGACAATATTCCTGACCACATGTCTACATCCTCCTCCGCATTAATACATCTTCTGACCGTGGGATTTGGAAAAGACATATTTTACTTTTCCAGTGGAATGAAGATGATGGAGAGCAAAGAGAGAAAAAAACACACATCCATGTCAACGTGTGTCGTGACATTTATTCCTAAACGGTACAACCCTCGACCTGGAGAGGCTTGAGTTTACAAATACATTCAGTACTTAAATAGAAATATTCAGAGGTCATACAATGAAAGTTCTCTAAGTAGAGGATCCCGTGGAAATGAAAACACTCACGCTCGCACAAACCAACAAATCACTCAAATAGAGTTTACAGGCAGCCTGCAAATACTCTACACAAGACGTCTCTGTGTGACTCCTGCTTTACTGCGGATTATTGGTCCAATATGATGCTCATAAACGTCAAATATCAGTCATGAACACGGACGGGGAGGATTATATCTGTGCATTCGAGATATTCCCTCTGGATTTGCCAAATTACATTTAAAAGAAGCATAAAAAGGGGAAAATACTGTGTAAAACAAGCCATGGTGATGTTGATGCTCAAGGTGAAGAGTTATTTATATCCAGATGTTTCAAAATGGCCTTCTATCAAACTACACTGGTGGTCAAAACCTGTATGATTTTTAATGTTTTTAAAGAAGTCTCTTCTTCTCACCAAGTCTGCATTTATTTGATCTAAAGAACAGACAAAACAGTAACATTTTCTAATGATCTTTTCTATGTAAAACATTTGAACACACTTTTTAAATGTACTTCATGTAAATGTCAGTTATTTCAAAGCTGAATATTTAGCATCATTACTCCAGTCACATGAGCCTTCAGACATCATTCTACTCAAAAAACATTATTATTATTATTATTATTATTATGTTGTTGTTGAAAACAGCTGAGAAACATTGTTTAGTTTTCTTTGATGAGTATGAAGTTCAGATGAACAGCATTTAACTGAAATAGAAATCTTTTGAAATATTATAAATGTCTAAATCATCACTTTTTGGTCAATTTAAAGAATCCTTGAAAAGAAATTAAAAATGTATTAATTTATAAAAAAAAAACTGACTCCAAGCTTTTGAATGGTATACTGTATAATGTTACAAAGGCATTGTATATGAGAGAAATACTGATCCTAGATCCTAAAAAAAACTCTGTTAACTGTGTTCAGCACTGATAATAATCAGAAGTGTGTGTGGAGCAGTGAATCAGTGTATGATGATGATTTCTGAAGATCATGTGACACTGAAGAGTAATGATGCTGAACATCACAGAAACACACTTGAACACAGATTCACACAGAACACAGCTGACTTACATTCTAATAATATTTAGGTGTTTATACTTTTTGATCAAATAAATGCAGCCTTGGTGAGTAGAAGAGATTTAAAATTGACATTTAAAGTTATTAAAACATTAAATATTCATTATTAATGATTTTTCTGTGTACGGTAAGCTTAAATATAATGTGTTCAGCAGCGGAAGTATTTTCATTTGCTCTTGTTTCAAGATGTTTCAGAACAGCACACAAACCAGCCATCAGACAGCGAACGAGACAAACAACTGCGCTGAGACGAACGGAAAAAGTGAGCGGAAACCGAAAAAGAACAAGGGAAAGACTTCAGAGGAGCAGAACGCAGAGAGCACAGACGAGAAACAGATGAAAAAAAAGAGGAAACGAGAAGAGAAACAACAGAACGCAGAGGAAAAGAGCAACAAAAAACAGAAGAAAAGAAAACAGGAGGTGTTTGATGGTAAGCATCGCATTAGTGTCATACTGCCGGTTTGTCCTCATGTGACCTCTGATTCACTTCCTGTGTATTTGACCAATCAGAAACTCTGAATCCGGAGGGGGAGGAGCCAGAGAACCAGGAGTCTGAATCAAACTCTACAGGTATTTATTATTAAATTACATTACATAGTACACATATAATATTTGTATGTGTATATATATAGAGAGAGAGAGAGAGAGAGCATCATAATATTTTTTATCAGTCAGAGGTGGTATAATTACACCGCTGTATTACACTTAAATTCATAAAAACATGGACATGAAATATGGATCAGAGTGCAGATGGTTTCATTCTGTATGTGTTATGATACCATCATGTGTCATATACACTGATTCAGTAGCGAATCGTCTCTGTGTGATGTAATGACTGAAGCATCGCTGATTCAGTAGCGAATCGTCTCTGTGTGATGTAATGACTGAAGCATCGCTGATTCAGTAGGGAATCGTCTCTGTGTGATGTAATGACTGAAGCATCGCTGATTCAGTAGGGAATCGTCTCTGTGTGATGTAATGACCGAAGCATCGCTGATTCAGTAGGGAATCGTCTCTGTGTGATGTAAAGACTGAAGCATCGCTGATTCAGATCTTCTGATTTCAGGGAAGTTTAACTGGAAAGGAACAATTAAGGCAGTTCTGAGGGACGCTCCGGAGGATGGACTCGCTGTCAAGAAACTCCGCAAGAAGGTAAGCTGAGCTTTGACTGCTCAGAATCTGAAGTCAGTAATCGTGTGTGGCGTGAGTGTGATGTTCTTCTGCGTTTCTGCAGGTGTTAGCGGCGTATCACTCATTCTCCGGAGACTCAAACTTCAGATCAGAAGAGGAGCTCCTATCTCTGTTCAACAAAAAGATCAACAAGAACCCAAAGTTTAAGATCCTTAAAGACAAAGTCAGACTGGTCAAATAATGGAGGCTGTTCTTCTTCATCATCATCACCTGTGGCTGTAATAAATGCCTCGAGTGAACCCATGTCGTCCTGTGTCTTTGTTACTCGAGCGTCTGGTGTGTGAGTTTGATAAGATTATTCAGTTACACTTTATGCTGATTGTCCACTTTAGACCTTCTACTACCAGCTATTAACTACATGTCAACTAGCAGTCATTATAGTAATAGTAGATGTATGCTTAATATCTTCGAACACTTTTTGATGCGTCCACGACACACTACATACTGACTACAATCGCTTGATATGGAAGATGTCTTTCAGATGTCAGTTTTAGATGCATTCTAAATCATAAACATCTTAAAGACATTTAAAAGGACACACCCTATACCCATTAGGTAGGCCACTGCCTTGGGCCCCAGAAAGCCAAGGTTACCCCAAAACGCTTTTCATACATGAGATGTGCATTAAGCGAAGATACACGAACGGTTGCTATTTACGGTGTTTATTACCACAACAGCTGTCTGTGTGTCCGAGTTGAATGTGCTTGTGTATCCTGCTTGTAGCATCTGAAGCTGACTGCAGCAGGACCGTGAGCTCTGCGTCTGCTTCGTTCAGTGAAAGGTTGAAAGGAGCTGCGCTTTCAGATGAAACACAGATATGTTGCTTATCTGAGGCCCCATTTACACTAGTGGGTTTTCGTTTTAAACGGCATAACATTTGCTTTTTACACTAATCTGGCATTTTCCACCCTCAAAAACAGACACCTTTGAAAACGCTGCAGACCCTGCTTTAGTTTGAAAACTCCAGGGTTGGTTTAACCCCGGTGTAAATGAGGATCGTTTTCATTTTGAAACACAATTTAAACGAAAACGCACTGGTGTAAACGGGGCCTAATTTCACGTGGAAGCACAGCTATTGTCATTATCTTATGTGTAACCTGTTTAATTTTATCAGACGACGTTTCGTTTAGGCTATAGATCAGAATCTTTGTGCGGATTAACATCTTGGAAAGTAGAGCTGGTTATGTAGTTTTAATAGGTCTAAGTCACCATTCAGTCACTATTTCATATTCATCCCATTTTATGACAACAGAAACAGTATCAATGAAAACAGATTTATTAAGAATTTACACACAGAGAAGCCAAAATGTAGCCTAAACAGGTTTGAGTCAGTAAATATAATATACAGTACTATACAGAGCAAATTACTACAGTAATATACAGAGCAAAAGGCCATTAGTATTTTCACCAACTACAAAATAAACAAACAAAAAAAGGTTTTAAGTGGGTTATTTCTATCTTTTGCGGCAGCGAAATATCAGTTTCCTTTTCCAAACATATTTTTGTCATTAATGGTAATAATGCAGTGAGATCTGATCTGATCATCTTCAGTCTGTCTGGAATCACATGAAGAATCAGAACAAACTGAGACAGACTCAATCCAGAAGAACTGTGCCAACGTCTCCAAGATGAAGAAATAACGTACCTGGAAAGCTCCCTGAAAAACTATGAGCAAGTGTTCTTCGGAACAGAAACTGTTTTACCTTTGATTAGGTTAATAGAAGTAAATTGAGAAATTATCCTCATTTTACAGCATTTTTACACGAGTGTCTAAAACTCTGAACAGTACTGGAGCTTTCCAGGTGGGTGTTTTTTCTTCATCTTGGAGACGTTGCCACAGTTCTTCTGGATTGAGTCTGTCTCCGTTCATTCTGTTTCTTTATGTAATTCCAGACAGACTGGATGATGATCACTTTTTTTTTTTATGTAAGTGAAAATACTAGTGGCCAAAGACTTTTGATGTATACTTCTGACTACTTCTGGCATCTCAACTGTAAATCAATTGCTATTCTGTTGTCTTCAACAGGAAATAATAAAAGTGTCTGCTAAATGAATATATATTAATGTTAATGAAAGAATCCCATAATAATATGCACATGAAAAATGTAGAAACACTGGACATAACTATGTGGCATCATTGTGCGGCAGCGACTGACAGTAAATGTGTGCAAATACAGGGCCCCAAATTCACTAAATCCACCCCTGCTGAATCGTTGTCACCTAAGATTGCGTGGGAGGCTCGGGCTATTTACATTAATATTCAAAACAGAAAAGAAGGACTTCAAAGCTGTGTTTAGTTGAATGAAAGAGCCATCACCTCGCACTGCACTCATCATGCACAGTCTAGTCCTTTTCTAATAGGCCTACTTGGAGCACAAATTAAATGTTAGGAAAAATAGTCAATTTTGTGACATAGAATTTAAATAAAATAATTTTGTTTGCAATCTAAAGCAATGATATTTAAAGTTTATTAAGTGTTCGAATTATTGTTTATGGTCTTAAAAAGTGTTTATTTAGTCCCTATTTAAGAAACTTATAAAGTTAGGCGCCTGGAGCAGGGTGTGTGCAGCAGGCGTGTGAGTTGGCCGGTGCTGGGGAAGTGGAGTTCAACTCACAATCCTATTGGCTGTTTGGGCTGGTGGGCCGTGCTGGGATGCGATGGTGCGTTGTGATTGGTTATTTCGTGCTCTGACGTCTCTCATCTTATCCGCGAGCCCAGCAGCAGCAGCGCAGCTTGGTCTGCGTCACGACACGAACAGAGACCTGAAATAACTTCACCTGGCGAGTTGAGTGCATTTCTGTCACTCGTCGGGCGCGAGGTGGATTTCTATTAGGTCACCACTTCTAGATGGCAAGTTCAGGTTCGGATGCAGGACGACATCTTCTTCAACAGGCTCATCATCATCATCATCCCGAACCTGCAGTTCGCGAGGCGCAGAGATGGATAGAGGTGCGTGACGTAATAGCACTGCGTTATTTGGAGATACAGTGTATCTGTAGCCATCCTGAAGCTACATTTGTGTCAGGTTTAACTAAACGCGCGTCTCCAGTGAGCGCTGTGTGGTTAGATGTTGGGTCATGTGTGTGTGTAGAATGTACTTGGAGCTTTGTGGGGCTACTTGTGTTCACCTGTTGACATAACCTATGTTTCATCTGACAAAAGGAACCCTGAAGGATTGTCCATGCAATTGTTACCCAGTGTGAAACAGTCCTAATCGGATCAAACCAGCTAACACAATTTAGACTGGAAGGTACAGCATTGCAACGATGTTCACGTTGTGTTGAATGTACATCATTTAAGGTTTCTCGAAAGATCTTGAAGGAGTGCCAGTGGGAATAATTTTAGGATTTATAATCAGAATGATTGCACATTCCCAGATAAATAGATTATTAATGACGTAATATCTCATTTCCTCTTCTCAGGAAAACAGATTAACTCACACAGAAACGTCCAGTTTATTATATGCCACTGAGAAGGGTGCAATAAATATGTGGGGACTCAAAACCTGGTTGAGTGTCGGGTTCTCAGAGACAGTTCTGAAGTAAAAAAATAAAAATCCAGACCCAACCTAAAACCAATCACAAGTAAATGTTTCGTGAAATGCATCTATGTAGATTTTTAAAGGCTTTACAGACAGATACGTTTGAATGAATGTCGATATAAGAGATACTCTCATTTGAGATCAGTAGCAGGATAGATATGTACCTAAAAACATCATTCTGGCTGAGAGATACACAGCATGAATCCATTTAGGAAATAAACTCAAAACTCAAATGTTCAGAATTCATCATTAGCAGTGTCAAATGCATTCAGGCTGTCTGCGTTCATACACTGCCAGATGCCCCAAATAACTGTTTATTGAAAAGCACAAACCTCAGCTAGAGGCTTTTGTACCGGGAGCTCAGTCTAACAAAGCTTTTGTGTCCATTGTGTGTGCTTACTGGGATTTTTCACAGAACAGGGAGAAGGTGTGTCTCATTTTACTTTTCATTCAGCGCCCATCAGTCTACTCAAACAAATGTAAACAGATGATCCACGTGTTGCTACATGTGTGTAAGTTATGTTATAATGGACTGAATGTTTCTAGAAGCCCTATAATTAACATGACCATCATTTGAAGTAACACAAAATACTGAAATTATTGTGCATTTTGGGATTTATTTCACTATTGATTATACAAAGGTCTACATTATCGTACAAATATGATAATCGTATGTTTGGCAACACTGATTAGATGCCTGCAGGTCTTAAAGGGACAGTACCGAACATGTTGCTAACAGTCATTAATGGACTTATTTCTGTGATTATTAACTCAGTCACATGTTGTCCCAAACCTGTAATAATTTCGGTCTTGTGCTGAACACAAAATATATACTTTGATATAGTTGGAAAAAATAGTATCTGTGCAACTCTTTGGCTTTCCACAGTCTTCAAAACATGAAAATCATGAATAATGTTAAGACTATGCCTTCAAAACTAGTTTTACCAACTAGCAATAAACTAAGAGTAATAATCGGTCTTACTTTTCATGTTCAAGTTGGATCAATCTATCTTTTTACAACTGAATTTAAATTATTATGACTGGTCTGAAGAAAAAGGGCTAGGGCTAACTTTTTAAAGATGCAACTGGTCCCTGGTAACTGGCTTCCTCTTTCAGTGGCTGTGTAGGATTGCAGACAAGTGACAACTTTATACACTTTATATCTGTAGCACAAAAATGCACAAAGTTTAATGACTAGTTAAGGATTTGCTGAAATCGTATGTCAAAGCATTGCCAATATTAAGAGTTATGCATGTCTCAGCAAGCACCGCTACCAATCTAGATTACTGTGTGGCAGCTGATTGTTTATTTCGTCAGTGCATGGGTACGGCAGTGGTTTTCAAACCTGTCCTGGAGGCACCCCTGCCCCCTCATCTAACACACCTGATTCAACTCATCAGCTCATTAGTAGAGACCGCAAGAACTGTGCTGTATCTGAAATCAGCCCCTGTGAATTCGAACACTGAGTGCACAGGAAAGACTGCCGCTTTTGGATAGTTCCATACATCGGGTGTACACTCGTTTTTGCGGTGCATTGTGGGACTGTTTCAAATTATTGTAGCAAGCAAAGTAAGCAAAAGTAGATGTCCTTCCGGTGCACTCAGTGTCTGAATTCACTCACTCGTTTTCAAGTGAACTGAATAAGTGGACTAATGTAGGGAACAGGGAATGAGGGTATAGGGAACATTTCCGGATGCAGCCCTGAATTGGGTGTATCTGATATGGGAGACATACAACATGTGCAGGAACAGGTGCCTCCAGGACAGGTTTGAAAAGCTCGGGTCTATGGTACAAAGAAACAGCAGTTTCCCATGAAAAGCAAAAATAACCCAGATCCCACGAGTACATCACTTCTGTTCCAGTTAAAACACACACACACACACACACACACACACCTCTTGGTCTCTAAAGCAGTGTCCCACTTACCAACCTGAAGTAGGAGAGAGTGGTATTTTAAGTGTGTGTGTTCGCAGATAAGTTGATCTGATCTATGTAAAAATTACAGTATGTTCTCCATCAAGTATTTACATTAATAATGAAATCTGTTAAAAACAATAAATAATATTTAATACTGCAACTTCTGTTTCGAATAATAAATCTGTCATGGCATCTCTCTGAGAGATGCTCTTGGTCTTGGCCGTTGATTGCTCCTGTCTGGCGCACCCGCTGAGAAACCTGATAAAAGAGCTCTAGTAATTGGTGATTCTAATGTACGTGAAAATAAAGCAATGTGCAAAAACTTGTCACGTGACATATGACGATATATAGAAGTGATCAGGTAACCTAATGTTTCTTCATCCTGTCAGAAGTTGTCTGGTAACACTGTAACTCTATCTAAAATGACTATTTAGGCATGCACTGACATCTTTTTTTAGTACTCTCTCGATACCGATACATTTATTTTTGGTACTTGCAGATTCAGAGTAACGAGACCAATATAATCAGTGCATTTGTCCTTTTTTTTTAATGGGAACAGAAACCAAATAAAATTAGTTGGTTAACTTCATTTACCTGTTGTTCATCCATCTATCTATCTTTCCGTTCTGTTCTTCTCATGTTTTCATCAAATGTTGAAGTATTGTTTTTACTGGTGTCATTGCTCTGTTGTGCCTGACTGGAGACCCCGGCCGAGCTCAACAAAGGAAGGGATGTGGTGAACTTGGACACGGCTGCGTGAGAACAGGCTGTGTTATGTCATTAACATGTCTGCCGGGAGCAGAGTCACAGAAAAAAGGAAACATCTTTTGATTGTTTAGGGAAACAATACAATGAAAACACACACCGTGATGCATGTGCAGCAAAAGAGGACGATGTCCATCAACTCATCGAATGGCTCGGGACCACCTGCACTGCTGGTTTTCAAGCATCGCTCTGATCGAACCTTCTATCTAAAAGAAAAGCATTTGTTTGTCATAATTATTATTATTATAGTTTTCTTATTGTTAATTTAAATTATTTTAGACAAAGCCAAACTGTTGAATGGTTCATTGGGCACACACAATGGCTGTGAAAGATTCTGCAAAAATACTGCTGACACTGCATCCTGGCCAGGATTTCTATATTGCCTTGATTTGTGTCATACTGATCGGTCTGCACACGCAAAACAAGCCAAAACCTGTGTCCTTATAGAAATCCTGGTGAGGATGCGTCTGGGGAAAATGGCACGTATGGTCACCCTAGACTAGTTTGTGTGTTTTAATTGTTTCCAAACTTGGTCAAGGCTTTCCGAGTTTGGACTAGACAGGATTGGAATAACACCATACTGTCATGATTGCCTATTGTGACAAGACGAGACATAGATAACCTCAAAATAACTTCAATAGTCTTCAATAAACAATCCAAAGGAGGGTAACACAGGGCAGGAAGAGACTCCGAAGCACAACATCAACATTAATACCGGACGCTAGACTCAGGAAAACACAGAACTCAAACTAAACACAGGTGGAACTGAATTGACTGATCCCAAAGAGCTTGATTGACAGGTGAATAGACCAATCAGAATGTGTATACTGTATTATGTGCTGCCGCTGCTATCTTGCTCCCGACATCTACAGCCGGTCTCCATAGAAAGTCATGTTAAATCGGGGTTAAAAACATAGATGGAGTTGAAACTTTGTGGTAAAGATCAAGGTCGAGGTGTGCTGTTCCTGGCTGCCACAGTAACGGTAATAAGCTAAGGAATTCCTTCAAAGTACTTGTTTTGGATACCAGAAAACTTGTCATGATTTCAGCACTGAAGTTAAATAATCTGTTAAAATGCGTGCGTTTATCATTCTTGTGCAAAATTCTGTGAGCATCAACCTGATTGAGCAACTAAGGATGCTCTTTGCAAATGGTCAGTTATCTAACAATAAAACAAAGACAGGAACATAACCAAATATGGGCATACATAAAGGTCATTGGGAGTACAAGGCACCAAAAACACCACAGTGCTCTGTAGCCTCGACCAGACGGTTACGGGAGTGTGCTCAGTGTGAGGAGTCCAGAGGGATTTTACAAGCTCTTGTTTCTCACTCTGGATAGGTCCAGTTCGTGGAGACTAGGGAGGGACCAGACAGTTATAGAAGTGCAGAGGACGGATTCAGTGATGGCAGAGTAGAACTGTTTCAGTAGCTCCTGCGGCAGGTTAAAGTTCCTCAGCTGAAGAAGGAAGTACAACCTCTGCTGGGCCTTTTTGATAATACAGTCTATGTGTATGCCAGGGGGGTTCCTCCTGAAGTCCACGGTCATCTCCACCGTTTTGAGCGTGTTCAGCTCCAGGTTGTTAAAGAGGCAGGTGACTGTGGTGTCGTCTGCAAACTATAGGAGTTTGATAGAGGGGTCTTTAGATGTGCAGTCGTTGGTGTACAGGGAGAAGAGTACTGGGGAGAGAACACAGCCCTGAGGAGCTCCGGATGTTAGAATCACAGGGTCTTAGGGCTGTAACGATGCACCAAACCCACGATTCGTGGGGGGGGGGGGAGAAAAAAACTATTTTTAAAACAATATTTTTTATAAAAAATAACATCACCTATCACCTCGAAGCCAATTTTGTTTGCTTGCTTTATGAAATGATGAATGGATCCTTTCTAGTGGTTGACAGAGAAATGATATTTGATTCAGATGAGAATTAAACCATGTCACCATGTCAGTTTGTCTGGCTAGAGGAGATCTGACCCTACAAAATATTGGGAGCCATGATTGACGAGGGCCAGTGGAGGGAATTGGCCAGGACACCTGGGTTACACTCCTGCTGTTTCAATGTGTGACATGGGATTTTTAATGACCACAGAGAGTCAGGACCTCAAAAAGACTGTGCCCCATTATAGTGTCCCAGTCACTATTCTGGGGTGTAAGGACCCACAGACCACCCTCTACCGGGCTCTCCAACACCTGTACCAATAGGAACCTAGTTTTCTCCCATCCAAGTACTGACCAGGCTCAGCCCTACTAGCTTATGTGGGCAACCAGTCTTGGGCTACAGGGTGATAAAGCTATTAGAGCTGGTTTACACATCACTGACTAGGCTGATGTATGTCAAAGTCAGATACTGTTTATCAGTTAATATGATTTAGTCACCTGTGTCCGCTGATGAGTGTTGGAAGATTCTCCTTTGAATCAGACTCATTTCTAAAATGTGCATTAAAGGATTGAACCTTAATTAAATCTGCAATGCATGTATGTTGTTCTGTTCTGTGTATGGTGCTAGGCTGCATGGATGCGCAGGGAATTCTGGGTTCAGGATTATTTGTACAGTATAGGTGTATTTGTCTTCACTCAAGTGTGTAACTCCAGCTAATCTCCACACAAGTAGCTGATCTAAGCTATTTTAAGAAAGGATTGTAAAATTCATCGAAACAAATGAGCTGCATTATTATGTAATGCGCGCTAAAATACTGTGAATGTGTAACCGGCATGTGCCTCTTGCTCTTGAGAGAGGAAAGCACAAGCAACGCAGGAGGTAAATCCCAAATGTCAGGAATAATTAGCACGGATAGTCGCCTGAGAAAGAGATTTAGCCAGGATGAGGGCTGCTTAGGTGCGCTGAATTATCAGAGAGAGGGGGAAACGGTGTATTTATCTCTTTGTCCGGTAGTGGTCTGTAGGAACCAGTGGAATCAGCTTTGATTGGTGCTGTGTCAGTCATATTATTCTGAGAAATGCTTTTAGAAACGTGCACATTTTACTAAGGGTTGTAGTTACACTGACGTTTGCTGAACATTTGTGAATGTGTTACAGGTAGTGACCGGCAGGACTGTTACTGACAGTGACTTTAGAGGTGGACTGGACAACGGCATCTTACTCTGCGAGTGAGTAACTCTCCCAAGCTGCTTTTTTCCGCCTCTCTGTACAATAAAAATAAAACAGGGCTGGACTTAATTGCAGGTCTTCTTATGTTCTTAAATCTGTTCCTGACCCAAGTCCACCTAATAATTTCTTACCTTCTTCTTGAAGATTGATTTGTACCATTACTTAATCTCTGCCTAGAAAGTCACCCAATGAATCAATTCATAATAATGATGTACCGGTTTGTTTTAGATGGAAATCTAGATGTTTTTTTTTTTGTCATGATTGCTTCATTAGAGGTTATTGTGGTCTAGGGCTGCAACAACTAATCGATAAAATCGATAATTATTGATAATGAAATTCGTTGTCAACGAATGCCGTTATCGAT
>JAUCMU010000026.1:1389448-1430388 GCA_032275025.1 Enteromius treurensis | reverse complement strand
ACTCACAACCTTTAAGATAGTGAGCTTTTCTTATTAAAAGAAGCTGCTGCTTACTATTCAAACGGGAGTTTTGAGCAACATGACGCATAAAAAGACAGTATTAAGTCGTGATAATCAGTAACTATTGTTGCCACACGCTTGCGGTATTCATTTAATCACAGTGCACTGGATAGCTGGCCAATCGGAGCACACCTCACTTTTATAGAACGATGAGCTTTGACTCGTTTTAGGAGGCGGAGCTTAGAGGAGAAACAGTAATTTTACAGTATGTGGGAAGAAAATGCACCACATAAACACGTTGCATCACACAAAATAATGTTCTTTCTAGCAACATCATATGACCCCCTTTGAGAGAGAAGAATGAGAATGTTTTTTTTGTCTCAAGAGACAAGTTTGAGAAGCAATCACGTTTAAAGGGCTGAAAATAACACATTGTTGGACGGAACATGTTGAAGTAATGAGGATTTTGTCTTTTCTAGTGTGGAATCTGTAAAGGACAGTTGGGTGACACCAGCACAGGAACAGATGTGAGGATCAGAAACGGTCTGCTCAACTGCCATCAATGCTTCATCCGCTCCCGCTGTGAGTTACACACACTCGCATCTGCTAGTTATTCCAATATAGCAAATGAGGGGGAAAGCATATTCCTAAATACATTAGCAACACTAAAATAATTCATGTATGTTGACTTCTTATCATTGTCTTCTCATTTCTCTTGTCTGATAGCTGCTGGTCAGCCCACAACCTTGTGAGCTCATTGATTCTGGGAGCAAAAGAAATCTACCCGTAATACTGTCACCCCCAGTCCTCGCGACGCACATGTGAATACAAGCACATTTAACATGAAGCTGATGAATAAAACTGAGTTTGAGCTAAAAACTAGTTTTTGGACAGTGCATACTCTGGTGACATCTATAGATAACAATAATTAATAAAGAATCTTAGCTGAATTTCTGGGTGTATATGAAATGAACTTTTCTCAATTCTTTTGAATATTTTATTTAATTTATTAATTTTTGTGCACCCTCAGATTTCTATGGAAGCCCATTTCCACCACTGAAAAAAATTTTTAGAAAGTTATTGCGGCTTTTTATCTCGCAATTGTAAGATATAAGGTGAAAAAAGTCAGATATAAACTTGCAAATCTTAGAACGCATCAGTCTTAAAATCCGACTTTATAACTCGCAATTGCAAGTTTGTTGCAATAACCTTTTTCTAAATAGTTGCATCTCGTACAAATAATGTCCTATTCTAATAAAACATACATTACCAGAGAGCTTATCTATTCAGCTGTCTCTATATCTAAATATATGTATAATAGATCTATACGTATGAATCTCAATTTTAAAAAAAAGCTGACCTTTATGACTGGTTTTGTCACACACTAACACACATGTATGTAGGAGTTTTTTAATAGCTTTTGAATAATTACCTTTTTTTGAGTGGATTAAAGCAACAAATTCAATTCTGTTAAGAAAACAACCAAGAAATGAATGTCTTCAAGTTACGTTGCCTTTATTTCTTGTGTTAGCGTTTATAGAGCTTCAAGATGAGAACATCATATATTATGGGAATGCAGTACCCCGAATACCCCCTGATCGTTGTATTTCCTATCTAGAGGAAAGTATGTATTTTTATACGATCTGATAAAAAAGACAAGTGCATGTGAAGTGATTGCTGATTAAGAAACAGCCAAATTCATACAGCAGCTTTTCTCGTGCAAATCGCTGTCCTCCGGTTGTTTAAGGGTTTGGGAAGTTGTTGCACTGAAGCAAAGTGCCTTAGGAGAGATGAGAAACTTAAGAGTTTGGATCCAAATACTGTTTCTACGCTCAGTTTAACCGTTTTCATAGCGCATTGTAAATCTTGTTTCCTGGCTATTTAAATATACGTGTAGCTCAAACAATACAATACCCTCCTGTTTTTTATTTTTTACTACATTACAGATAAAACCTTGGGAAAAGAAATATATTGTTTCATTCTGAACATGACTGAATTTGACATGATGAAGCAATACAAACATTTAAAAGATCCATCAGAACATACGCTCTGGGATGAATTGAACACCTTTTTGCCGATCTTTGAATTATGCACAGAGCAGAAGAGCATATGAATGTTTTTGTTGTTATGTTTTTCCTTTATGAAAAGCAGTACATTGGCTATTTAAGCTTCTGTCACAAGTTTCTGTGCTTATAGGGTCTGCTCATGTATTTTATGTTTAATGCATCATACTGTACCTTTAGGTCGACACAGGCCCAAGGCATTCGCCAGGCAAGATATATGTTGTTTAGGAAGGAAATAGTTACCTTGGGGGAAAAAAATATATATATATATGTATATATACATAAAATCTGAGGTATATTTGTTTTATTCAAATCTATACTATACAAAAATAGATTAATTTGATGTTCAAATGCAATGGCTTTACAGTATACTGTATGTTCATAAATAAAATGCTGAAAAATCTAATCCAGTCTATATTTCTTTGCTTCAGTGTATAAAATGGTTTGAATCAGAATGAAAATGAAAAAAATATATGTATTAAAATAATTGCATAATGTACGAACTGATATTTCCTTCATGTTGACACGCTTCAAACCCGAGTCAACATGCTGTTCAAGAGGCACAGGAACTATAGCGGCGCCCCTGAGAAGCCCAAAGTAGCATAGATGGGTCATTCCTGGCGTCCGGCTACGTGTTACATCAATATTATATTTAAACATAACCGGGTGGAAAACTGTGAGTTAAATTAGCTGTAGTTTTTTTTGAGTGATCAGCATCTAGCTCTCTGCCCTTCCACAGATGAACATAACCTTTAGAACTATTTCAGATTTTTATTATTTATTTATTTAAATTTTTTTCCAAAAATATAGACTGACAGGGTGGAACTTTAAGGGTGGGACAAGCGTTTCAAAATCTAAAAAAAAATAAAATAAAATAAAAAAACGTATGAGTGACACTTACCTCTGTTTGTAGAGTTGAATTCCAACAGGGGGAAAAATTACCAATATTGTTGAAAACGATCTCAGGGGAATTGTCTGTTTTTTTGGAAGGCGAGGAAGTACATCCTAACAGGGTGGAAAATGAGCTTCGGGACAAAATAAAATAATAATATGATTTAAATTTATGAGTAGATGAAGTTTAGTTAGTCCATAACAATAAAAAGTATTTTGATGTTTTTATCAAAGTAATGATTTATATTTCTAGTGGAAGTTGATTACTGTGCACTGGGGACATGATAAAACGTGTGTATATATATATATATATATCAATTAAAAGGTTTGTAAATAATAATAATATTTTAATGTCTATTATTTCTGTTTAAGTGATAAAGTAGACCTAATATATATCATTTCATCATTTTTTTTGTAAATATGTGAATCAGACAGCCTCCTTGTGAGGCTGATTTCGTCGCCAGGATGGTCTGCAGGTGAACGTTGAGTCCTGAAAGTGAAAGCTATATTAAATATTTTAAAAATGTTCTTCTTTTTCTGTACAGACTAACTCTGGACAGTTTAAATACTCATTCGTTGGTAAGAAGGGGTGTCCATATATTTTGGACCCTGTAATGTACAGTTGATGCTACATTCGCTTACATTACAACTATTTGCTGGCTGTTAAGATGAAAGTGTTTCATTTTATTTGTGTGTGTGTGTGCATGTTTATGTGGTTTATGAGGACACAAATGGGTATAATGGCATGATATGACAGGTATTACAATATGAAGGTGATTTATGAGGGCATTTTCAGTGTACCCATAATTCAAAAGACTTAAAAAACATACTATATGGTGTTTTTTTGAAAATCTAAAAATGCACAGTTTCCTGTAAGGGGTAGGTTTAGTGTAGGACAATACCACATACAGTTTGTACAGTAGAAACACCATTACACCTATGAAGAGACCCCATAAACCACAAAAACCAACGTGTGTGTGAGCTGTCTACCCAGATATAGACACTGTAGACAGAATGGAGAATAGATGGATAGCTGTTTTTTAGGAATTGTAGAGCTATGTATATATTTTTCTACGATTATTATATTTTACATTAATATTATTTGATTATTTTTAAGGATAGAGTAAAAGAGGAAGGCTACAGACTTTAGGTAACCTTAGATTTTATAATGGGTCAAACCAAGGCATTTCTAATTTTAGGAAGGTAGATGATCAAGTAGGAGTCTGCTATCTTCAGAGTTTAGAGTCAGAGATGAGAACCCCTGGTTTATGTGAATGTTGAAAATGAAACAAAAATAATGTAGTAACAGTCAGCAGCAGGAGAGGGCGCTCGAACTCAACTCAAATGCTGTGTTGGCCTCACCCTTTTAGAATTAATAGAAATTGTTCTTTTGTTTTTGGCTACAGCGCGTGTCTGATGCATAAAGAAAATCGAGTTATACTTATTTCTCCTCTCCTCTGTCTCTCTTTTACTGTCTATCGATTTGTGAGAATGAAATCTGAAATTAGTTGAGAGAATAATCCAGAATAACCTGAAGTGTCAAGTCATCATCAGTGCTGCATACCCTCGCACAATACATATTTCTCTCTTATTCGTGACATCTGGGCCTTGATTCAGCAACATCGAGACGAACTGCTAAAAGAAAACCTCTTCTTTTGCCCCCCTCCCCATTTAGTTTGTACCTGAAATGTTTTTCAAATAAAAATGCAAAATACTTCAATTTAAACGTGCCATACAGGATAGTGTGTGGAAAATAACATTGAAAAAACACAAATAGGACTATGTGAAATTGACCTTTTAAATGATGAAACATTTAATGTTCAGCCGCTTACAAACATAATTTCCCCTCTTCTTTCCCACCATGAAAGACAAAATAGGCTAAGGATAGTTAGACTAGCTCTGACTGATCGCGAGACGAGGAGTGTAGGCTTATCGTGGTCGTTTAGTGGACGTTAATAGCTCAATATTGGTCACAATGCATAATATTAACACTTTCAGAAATCGCGAGATGGACTTCCAGGTTAAGTTTTTAAAGAATTGATTCCGAACTAATATTCACGATTCTTGTTGTATATTCTGTGTGATAGTGATAGTTAGTGTGCTAGATTTTCTGAAGGATTGTAAGTTGCGGTGAACAGCTGGAGCAGCTTTTTGGTAAATCGAATTATTTTAATAGTGTTTCTGTTGATTTCAGTGAGGTTCTTTCAAAACTTTGGAATCGACTTCGGATTCTGAATGTTCCGAAATCGAAAAATATATTTTTTTATTATTTTGTTACCCAAATTAATTTGTACAGAAACGCAGAAATGGCTCGAAATCAGCTTGAAGATCGCTACTGCTGTTTTATACTATTTTGACAAAAATAAATAAGTAAAATGCCAAACATTAATGTATTTGGTTGCCGATTACATTTAATTTGAAGTGTTTCAAATGCATAACAACAGCTATCCGACATGCTGCGCATCTACCTGAAAGCGTGTAAAGTGTGTGTTTATTTTATGTTATCAAATAGTTTTGAATATGTCTTTGTAAATCTCTCTCAAACAAGGCTTTAAAAGGGCAGATTTCTGAAATACTTCGTTCTGCAAAGAAAACAGAAAGAAACCGGTTCTACTTTTTAATCATAAAAGCAATCGAATAAATCAGAATTACGGAATATAGTCAGCTGCTCCATGTTAGACCGAGAGCAACGCATTTTGTGCGATTTAAATATAGGTTCTAATTTCATAATATTTATTGCTCAATTGTTAAATTTACTAGACATTATGAAATACATTAATTAATTATTAGATCAAAGCTACTTGTAGTTACAAATAAAGACAACTGCGACGTGCCTTCTGTAATGGGAGGAGATATTAAACGGCTGAACGTCTTGAGGACAGCCTTTATCTACCCACTGCTCTCCAGACTTATAACTACAGGACAGTTGGTGAAAATAAAAATGATACTTGATTCTGGTTTGCACACAAAATGCGTAAATTATGCGAGCACTTCGATGAAAGTCTGAAGAAGAAGAAAACGATTCCAGGCTGTTAAAATTAAGGGCGGAATTATAGTCCATAATACGGTTTTCAGCTCTTGATGAACAGACTCTTACTCAGTCGTTCTGGGAAACGTTTTCAAAACCAACACAAAACGAATGTTCCCATCAGAGACATCGTTATCTAGAGACGCGGCCCTGATTTTATTACTTTTAACTATATCATTTTCATTATAATTTCACTTTAACTTAACTTTTCAATTGAAATCTACATTTAAATGTCTAAAAATGAGCGCTTCTGTGCACTCTTAAATTCCTTCTGCTGCACGAAGCTGATCGGCAATAAAAAGCAAAGCACGCATTGTATTTCAGCATTTAACCAGACGATTTAGAAATGTGTCTATATGTAAATATGGATTGCTAAGTAGCTGGTTCGCCACAGCGCAGTGTGCAGCTTACTATCAGTGCAGAGTCCCCTACAACGTCGCGTGAAATACATATTTATTCACTTTCTATTAGGCTACTTTCGTTTATGAAATTGGGCAAGTGCGGAAACAGTGCCTTTATGTAGCCTAATATTTTATTGCATTGCATATAAATACTGCCTAATAACAAACTATCTATATGATGATGTGAGACAGACTATCGGTTTATTGTGTTCGATGCACTTTATCTGGAGAATTAGCAGTGGGCCTTTACATTTCGGCCACAGTAAGTATGCCGTTATTCGCATTCAAACAGATGGTTTTTGCTGCAATGGAGAATCTATAGAAATAAAAATATTAAGATAATATAGATAACATACATTTTTAATGCTGAGTATTACACATTTATACAATCCACTTGGTCCGTTAATCAACAAAGCCGCCATAAAGCAGTTTTATAATACAAGATTGTAAATGTGCATAGTAAGAAAAATGACTTTTGACAATTAAAAATAAGAATCAACCCTCGTCTGCTTTAAATCCAGAAGCATCCATATGAGTGGCGTAAAGCAAACTAAATCGATGCGTATGGGGAATATGGAAAGCTTTCATTTTTGGAGTAAGCTTCTAATAAAAGTCTGTGTTTTATAATAACAATAACAATGGTGTCTATATGTTTGAGTGTCTTGACAGCTTCATTTCCCGAAACGTCGCGCGCCTTGTGCGGCTGTCCAAGGTGCTGAACCGGAAATACGCCCTCTAGACCGTCCTAAGCTAGTAACGCAACTAAACATCTCTTGAATGAAGATTCTGTTTCTGTTCAATTAAGTGCATACTTTAAAAAGAAAACGGGACAATACTATTTTAGCATCATAATCGTTTTTATCATCAACAGCCATGTCAATGGTACACCTGAAAAACTATGTGCACATGTAGAAATATTTCCTTCTTAAATATAAGCATCCATTACCTACATATAAATAATTCTCAAATCCTGGACAAAAACGTGTTACATTATGCTCACAAAATAGGTGAAATCATTATAAAATTGGACGGAGAAGACAACATGCAAATAATATAGAAAATAAATACAATGTTTTGCATCCATTCCCTTTTTCCTCCGAAGAATGCGCCAGTCGTAACTTTGTAAAACATTATAAAGACTGAGTGAACTACAAGGGGGATGTGGTCTATGTTTATCTAGGACGTCAATACGTTTTCACACTATACAATTTGAGCCACAAAAACACAGCTGTAGAAAGACACACAAAACGTTTACGTATTCCTGTCAACAATGAAGTATGTACTTGTGCCATTTTGAAGAACAACTCGCCTTAGATTAATAGTAAATATGTAGATGAATGTTTGCAGAGCCCCTGGCTCTAAGGCTTGGTAAATTTATAGGTAAAAATATATAACAGAGTGCCACATCTGGCAGTATTCTGTAATACAGACATGGAACTTGCGCTATTGGTACGTTTAGAGTCAATGTAAACAAATAATTATGGCGCCAAGATATAATGACATGTATAATGACACTGAATAATGACATTGTATCTTCATGAGTCCTCGGTGGGTTTTCTTTGCAGCAGGAGCGCGCATCGCAGTCTATTGGTTAGTTAACTTGAATCAGTCAGAAATGATGTCGACGACCACAGCCAAAACCAAACCAAACAGTCCGGATAAGGTCGCAATGTTAACATAATGTCTATGGTATTATTATCCAGCTTCTGGTGTAAACCAATGGCGTCGAAAGTAGTCGAATGAGGACCAGAGGTGGTCTCTTTTTTTGTCGGGCTCTCTCCTTCTTTTGACATTCTCCCTTTTTCCAGTTATCGGTGACTACGGAAAACGCTTACTTGTTTGTTTGTTGCATCTCGCGGTCGTCGTTTCTTTTCTGCATCAAGCACTAACTCAGAACATGCTGGTCTTTACTAAAGTGGCTTTGGCTCCGTTCTGTCTTTGTAATGAGGACAGAACACTAGCGAACGGTCCGCCCAGAGAGTCCGGAATCGAGGTGATGGTGCCCGGGGCAGAGGCCCAACCTTGACTCGGCGCAGTGCCTCCCATCCCAGCCACTGACGTCTTGACCTGTTCGACCGGGCCGTTCCCGGTGACGCCGACCTGTCCGCCGGTGGGACTCGGTCCACCACAGTTGGAGGTAGGGTTTGGGATAGGCCCGGGCCCACCAGTGCTGTCAGGATCGGTAGCCTTCGCCTCTTTGCTGTCCTCCTCTCGCGAGTCAGACTTCTTCCCGGACCCGTTCTTCGCTGCGGCGGCGGCCGCGGCGGCTGCGCGTTCTTGTTTGCGAAATTTGGCGCGCCTGTTCTGAAACCACACCTGCAGAAAATGCAAATCGCTTGTTTTAAAACATATTTTACGTTGCATTGTTCGTGTTTCGTTGTAACGAGCAATTATGTGGTATGAGTGTTCACTGTATTAATAAAAAACGTGAATGGTATTGTTGTTAAACCACAGATAAATAAATAATAATAATAAGCATAAACAGCATAAATCCCACCTGCACTCTAGCCTCGGTGAGGTCGATCTTGAGCGCGAGCTCCTCTCGTGTGTAAATGTCTGGGTAGTGAGTCTCTGCGAACACGCGCTCCAGCTCCTTGAGCTGCGCGCTGGTGAAAGTTGTCCGAATGCGCCTCTGCTTCCGCTTCTCGTTCAAACCTCCGTGGTCGGTGAACAGCTTGTAGGGAACTGTTCAAATACACAAGTCAAATGTTAGCCATTTGTGAAAGCAGAAACGCAAGAAAACGTGCCTAAATGGCACCCTGAATCGTTTAAAGTCAGACAGGCAACTTGTTGATTCACATCACGAAAATGAAATAATTCAAATAATGTTTCTAAACAAAGTGGGTTCCTCGCATCGTGAATTCTTTAAGGTAAGATAAAATCGCGAAGGTTATGAAAACGTGGAGTAATCCTGTTATCTGTGAAATGCTGTTAATGAAATGTTATTGGAGGCTGGATTGGAAACTTGTCATAAATGCTTCTATCTGTTCTATTGTTGCTACTGCAACTTCAATTCAGTGTCAATAATGAGCTTAAGTCCCTGGTTATTTCATTATTTTCGAAGGTTTATGTC
Source organism: Enteromius treurensis (assembly GCA_032275025.1). NCBI lineage: Eukaryota > Metazoa > Chordata > Actinopteri > Cypriniformes > Cyprinidae > Enteromius > Enteromius treurensis. The sequence continues at coordinate 1,420,932 of JAUCMU010000026.1, read as the reverse complement.
TCATCGCAAAGTAAATAAATTATGCCTATCATTTTGGCAGCTTAAGATAATTTTGTTGGCGGTTAGGGTGTGACTGGGATAGTGTAACCCCGTAACTGAATTACCTCTTGCCTGCAATCGCTTCTAACGTGATAAATTCTTTCATTTGTGTAAGCAAATTTCGTTTGGTAAATACTAAACACATTTCCATTTTCGAAAGCAATCAAGGCGTCCTATATACCGGGGCCACGATTCTTGTGCCTCTCAGCTGGCGAACTAAAGGTGACTCTGGGCTTACCTGCGGCGTACGGACTGCTCTGGTGGTCCCGCAGGGTGCCCAGACTACAGGAGCCCGGTGTAAGCGACGGGCACCCGGAGGTGGCCCCAAACGTCGTCCTGATGGGATTGTACTGAAAGCCACTGGCTTGGCTGCAGGAGCTGAAGTCCGCATAGGCTGACGCCAGACTCGAAGTGTCCATCCCGGCCATACAGGACTCGTAGGCAGAGGAATTGAGGTAAGAATACTCCATTTTATACATTGAAAAGGCTCAGTGGATAAGGAAAGCTGCACTCCCAAGGAAAAATACACACAAACGTCAAATTCAAATTGGATTAAATAGGAGAGGAGCACATGAAAAAAGCAAGCCAAAACGCGGACGAAGTTGGGGAGCTTGTGGCGGCTGAATTTTTACTGGTTTGAAGGAGGCTCGTGCCGTGGGTAGATGTGCACTGCTCGGCGCCTGCTCAAAAACTGCCCTCCTTTATAGGAGCTGAGCCTTGTTTTATGAAAAGCCTCCCAAGGAGCCGCCTAGCCCCAGGTCTCTAGAGCATATAGTCCTCATAATAAACTTGGCTCTTTCCGCTTGGACAATAGCACGGCGTTTGGGTCTTATTGCTAGCGCTTTTTTACATGACAATAACTCATCAGTCTATTGGGCTGGCACTGGGGGATCGGGCTGTCCAACCTCCCTATCATTGATCCCCTGCATCTCTAATTAGAATTTAATACCCCACCATTACGCGCCAGCCCCCTCCACCACGTATAGCCCTCTCGCTCAAACCGCCATCTTGCCCTTTAATTCAATCACACCACTTGGAAATAATGAAAGTTGGGTGACGATTCTCCCTGATCCAATTTTCCCCAAGCTTTTAAGCCTTTAAACCGGTGGTATACCTTGGGCTGAATTTTCGATAGTATTTCCCCGTCTCCTTTACTTGTTCTTCTCTCCGCTTCTCTTTTCTTTTGCGCGACGCTGCTTCGGCCCCGGATTCTGAAGAGATCACTGTGGTTATCATAAATGCTACATGCTTATTTTTAGCAGGATGCACATGCAAGCTGTGTCATTCTGAAGAACGTGGCCGAAAATGATTGTTCTGTGCAAACGACGCGCAATAGCTTAATAATAACTGTAATAATCATCATTATTATTCGAGCAATGGACCAAAAAAAAACTACACTGAAAATTGTAGATATTAAACGTTAACAAACAGGCTTTTGGTAAAACGTATGTTATGCACAAGTCATGCACAAAAATAACTCAAGTTAAAGTTGTTTATTTGTGTTATCATTATTACTATTATTGTTGTTGTTGTAATTATCGTTTGGTAATTAAAGGAAAGATATTCGCAAGAAAAACAAAGCTTATTCATCAGACCTCTTATCTCCAAAATTACCTCAGAACATAATTTCGTAAAGCTAACATGGTTCTTTGGGAGCGCACAAGCCATGCGTAATCTCTTAAATGTTAAAATCGTCAAGTATAAAAACAGTACGAATTATTGGCCTCAGCTATGCAACGTTATTTGATTACGTATTTTGGTTTTGGTTGGATGTCAGGATTTGTATATATTTATTTCAAATACAGAAAGCCAAAGATAGTTGCTCGCGCATTACTTACCGAAAACAAAAATAATAATCAACGCCACATGCTTTGTTATTGATCATATGTAAAGCGTAAGCAAAACATCATACTTAAACTAAAACATTTAATTTACAGTGATAATTCATATGTGCCGAATAAACAAAGACACAAACAAATAAATGGAAAGCTGCACCTGTGCTTAGCACAAATATAAGCAGGTGCAATATGCAACAGAGCGATGATTCAAATGTATGAGGTCACTCGAACGAAAGCATCAAGCGTTTCGGGTTTGATTTTTCACCATTTCTGCGCCGTTTAAATTCTCTTTTTTCTCCTTCAGTCAGCGTCGTCTTTTTTGTGAGAAAGATAAATGGCGTTTAAAAAGTTCAGTCTTTCTTGATACAACCCGGCCCCTTTTATGTTAATTTTTTCTTTCTACACGCGAGTTGTGACTAAAAGATGTAGCAAATGGTTAATTTGATTACTGAAACCAAAGACCAACTGGTCCACCGTCCTCCCTCCACGCGCCTAGAAAGGAAAAAGAAGGCATCGCGAGGAATTAATCTAATAACATACAAAGGGCCGAGAAAAGTCCTTTCTGATATTTTGCCGAGGCAAATACAATTATAGCTTTTACCATCCGTTTCCCCTATTCAACCAGCTCTTTATTCTCGCGATCTGTGGTCCACCAGCTACCGTAACGCCCATCTTTTATATTTTCAACATCTCCTTTCATACTATCAACTGGTTCTGCGATCTGTTGGGCGGACTGAAATGTCAACGTTAACCCTTTGATATTACTGTTTGAGTGCGCGACCTGTCCACCTCCAAGCTTAACCAAAACAAGCGCGCGCACAAACACACTCGCGACTGAGGTGTTTAGGTCCACTTGGCTATATTCTGTGATAAATCAGTCAACATCGTTTACAGGTCAATAGCGCCAAGCGTGCTAAATTAAGCCCTATTCTAACAACAAACCGTAAAACTGTACGTTATCAGTGATTAACAGTGCGATAATGGTTCAATGAGCGTAATTTACAAGGTTGTTTGTGATTTAATGACATATAAATTAGCAGCGTCCATATGGCTTCACTTAAATAAATCAAATAACTACGCGGCTCACGAGATCCTAAATCTTCGGCTGCAAAGTGGCTGACAATAGGGGTGGAAGTTCAGAAGGCGCGGCGGAGACGTCTTCAGTTTCTGGGTTGCTCTGTGCTGGAGGAATGCGGGTCGGCAGGAGGGCAAAAGGAAAAACAAAATGCCTTTGTATGTGGAAGGATAAGACGAATCAGTCACGAAAACAGAAAAAGAAAAAGAGGAGTGAATAAGAGGGGAGGCCAGAGGGGTGTGACTGCTGTCAGATCTCACTTTATAATGTCGAGGAAACCCTATGATTATCAGAAGGGAAATTAATACGGTGGAATCAAAGGTTTTGTGCTGTTCTTTGTTTCCTTTTTTTAAAAATTAAGCTGATTTTTACATTTGTTCGTAAAATCTGGGCTGATTTTCTGAACTGTTATTTAAATTAATTAAGCATTGTTAAATATGTTTTATTTTGCTAAAAACCTGTGGTTTGAAGTAGTGCTACGGCAATAACACAAGATTTGCAATATAATATTTATAGATATACTATAATATTTACAATATATGTACAGACATACCTAAAAATATATTTGTAATGCCTCTGCTATGCAAACCTATAAACCCGCGGTATACATATGCGTCATGTTTATTGTTCACGCGCACCCATTAATAAAGCAAACGACAGTATAAATCAAACTTAGGTCAATAGTAACTTTTTTTATTTTTACAATCTAGAACGCTAGGCTATATAAACATAATTTTTAACGAAGTTGTATTTACAATTACACATACAATCACTTGCTCTTTTTTTTGTTTTGTTTTTTGGAGAATATAGGCCCAAAGCCCACTTTACAGCCGATGTGAACGGTGGTCTGTGTGTCCGGGATGCCAGATCCCTTATCCTTTTCTTATGGCCACTCAGCTCACGGCCTTCCCAAGTGACCACGATGATGTCTGGCCTTCAGAGGAGCGGATTAGCATAAAAATCTTATTCTGCGGGGACAGTATTAGCAAACATATTACCCTATAACGCGGCTCTGGCCCCGCCGAGATCCTGCGCGCGGAATCAATTACGAAATTACTTCAACCTCTAAGTCGACATTAACGGGAGAAGAAATGCCATCGACCGGACCCAAATAAGATTTCGAAAAGATGTGATTATTTAATCTCTTGCCAGTGTTTAAGAATTTGATTCATAAAATTGTCTAAAATGAGATGGAATTAAATTCTTATCGGAGTCCCCTGTCATCGTTTCATCCCGCGCTGCGTAACGCTGGTTTAACAGTGACCCTCATTAGATTCCACCAAATCCAGCACTGTCCGGCGGAAAGGAAGGCCTGCGTCGACTCTGCTTTAAAGATGTGGTCATAGCGCAGTAGCATGTAGTGTTATCGATATCATTTTCAACATGAATTTAGCATTTGACGTTAACACGTTACTCCGAAAGTTGAGCCACTTTTAACAGACTTTGCTGTTTTAATGAAGATGCATCAGTCTAAAATAAAACTGATTTATTTTAGTGCTTCTGTTTATCTTAAGTGACTCTTTTAAGTTGTCTATCAACGTTTACGAAGCATAGCTGTTTATTTTAACATGGCTTAAGTAGGCCGGCAGGGTCATTCGTACAAACAAGGCCAAACGACTGAGTGGGGGCATATTTTATTTAACACACTGGTATTGTTGTCCACGTTAAGCAATTGACAATTATTAGCCCCGATCTCATAAATCAGCCGGCAGGCCGTTCTAATGGTTGAATAGAATGGCCGATGAAGCTCGGGTCACTGTCATTAACCAGAGCCCGTCTCCATGAGGCTACACAAGCAGGCTGGTCGGCCCCCCGAAGGCATTTGGGTCTCTGTAGGACCTGCTGGCTTAATATCGCCCGTGTGCTGAGATAAATGCTTAATCACACATGCATTAGCAGAAGACAGCGGGCTATTGTACGGATGCAAGGTTTACTGGAATTAAGCGATTAATGACCAGCTACGTTAAATGGGACACAGCAGCACATCGAAAATGATTGAGTGTTTTTTAATGTTTTGCTTCTTTCTTTTTTTTTCTCTTCCCTCTGGGCTTCAAGTTGAATCTTAATTACTGTAGGCCAAAGCAGTCACCTATTTTCAAATGCTAAATTAGCCTTATCTCTCCCTCAAGATCTCTCTATTTCGATCTCTATAAGCAAATATCCAATTACCAATAAGGCTGTACATAAGATGATGGTGTGTCTAAAAAAAAAAAAAAAAAAATTTTCTTGATGTGCTTTAATATTATTTTCTTGGTATTGCCCTAAAGAGGACATTTTTTTGCATTTCAGACTTTAGTGAAATATTGTCCTACTTTGGAGCAATTCACCCTATCTTAAAATAAATTTATCCTAAATACATTTTAGAAAGGCTATATAAGTAGCTGCCAGCCACACTGGTTCCATGTCCTCTCAGTACAGTCTCTCACTGGGAAAACAATGGCCGGCATTCTTCTGTATTCATATGTGACAATAAATCATATGATCCTTGTCATATTTTTTGAGTTTTGCATTTGTCTTGCAATGAACAAAATGTTTCTGATGGATGAAAACGGATATTAGGGGTCACAGAACCAACGATCATTAAACCCACGGTCTGGTGGGCCTGGAGAGCTTTCTTCCTCTTTTTTCCCCCTCTCTCTCTCTTTCCTTCTTTATAAAAATCGTTATTGCATTACGCCACAATCTCCATACATTAACTGATGCAAGAATCCACAAGTGAATGTTTGAGAATAAGTGAACGATATCCTCTCACTTAGTTGTTTTTAAAACACACTGCATTATTTGGTAAGTTTGAGATGTATAAAGCAACAGTCCAGCCACCTTGTGTCTCATCAGCATCACTTTAAAAAGCCACGAGCGCGAGCTGATGGTGATGACATATCGCGCGGTCAGCGTCTTCGTTTTTAGATCAGGAACGAGTATAAATGAGAATGAATAGTGTGAGGTGAGGAGATCCGTAGCGAGCCGACGGTGTTAAATCAAGCCAAACTTATTCCATGTGCTTTAATTGAATGGCTCTGCCGGGAGAGTTGATAAATTACTATTGTATTCCCTCCACCTGCTATTGCACCTTGTGATTTTATTCTTCTCATTAATAGCTTTACTTTTTTGAGACGTATCATGTATACGTCGTAAAAAAAAAAAAAGGCTAGGAGGAGATAAAGCTATTAGGGACAGACAAATGTTCAAAAGACTTACGCTGTGACTGTTTATATGATACACTCTCAGAAATAAAGGGATAAGCTGTCACTGGGGCGGTACCTTTTCAAAAGGCATACTTTTGTACAAACATGTACACTTTAAGCACTAATATGGTTCCAAAGAAGATACTTTAGGGACAAAGTGTACCTTTATTTCTGAGTTGTGCAGGAGCTAGGCTGTCAAATTTTAAGAAACGTAAATTTCATCCAAAAGTGGCCTGGGAGGATAATTGACCAAAAAGCACCTCACTAATAGCTAAAATTGAGGCAATGTATTTTAATTCACAACCTTTTTTATTTGAAAGCTTTATTAAAATGGGTTATTACTATTTATCACTGAATTATTTCTTTGTCTTATTAATGTGATTAATTCTTGTAATCACCTTTGCACTTTTGGAAACATATTAACGCAAAGGTCTAGCATGTTGTGACATGATTATTCCTCCTTCCATAAGACCACCTACTCACTAGATAACAAAGTGTATTGAAATGTAGGATGATCTACAAGACTAAAGAACAGTTTTCAGATGTTGAGTTCAGGCCAGACTCATATCATGGAAGCAGAAGTTAGAGGCCTGAGGTAAGATATTGAGCTGCAGAGTCAGAACAACGCCCGAGAGTGGCAATAACGCTAATGTGATAAAAGAAAGTGGTTTTCTGAATATAGGTAGGTTGGAAGCAATAGCCAGAAATATCTATTTTCAGACCTTGGCTAAAATGAAAGAGTTATGGAAAGTGAAACCCGTGCCAGACCCGCTCCTCTTCGTTTCTCTGGTGAGAGAGAAACTTTGGATCGCATGTTTTGAACGTATTAGGTTTTGATCGGAAAAGTCAGATAGTTCTGAAAGTCTGTTAATGAATTGTTCGTAGTTTATAATGCATTATGAAAAGCAGAAATGACAGAGATTGCCGTCGTACAACAAATTTATTTTTATATTTGACACATCTGTCATTAATCAAGCAATGGCTTTGTTCCCAATTTGAAAAAATTAAACATATACACCCATTAATAACACAAGCTCTCGTTGTTTTATATTAAAGGGTTGTTGTTTTTTTTGTACTGGGTGGAAAAGAAGAGAAGAGGGTTTTTCTTAGCCACGTGCAGGGCAGATTGATGTCATTGTCTCGGCACACTGACCTTTGCTGTAGTACCCACGGCAGACATCACAAACTCTCACATCAATTTAGCCCAATTGGATGTGGCATGTCTTGGCTAACTCGATTTGTGCAGAAATGCACCTGTCTCTGCCTTCTCTCCCTATAGATTTGCTCTGGGGGAGGAGGGGTTGCTTCTCTCTCTCTCTCTCTCTCTTTCTCTCTGCAGATGCAGCCTCTTTGCAGCAGGCCTGGTGTGCCTTCCAAGGTCTGGGCAGAATGTCTCCAAGCACCAGAAGGAGAGGCCATTAGCCGCACACTAATCATATTACTGCACGTTAAAGGGGGAAGTGAAGGCAAGCAGGGGAGGAGGGAGAGGAAGGGAGAAAAGTTTAAGGTGTTATTAAGGTTGTTCATCTCTCATACAGCTTGTGCAATTTTGTGTTGTCTGGGAGTGCGTCCTTGTGTGTGCGTGACTGTTTGTCTTGTATGTTTGTAATGCGGTTTAGTATATAGCTTATGGTAATTTGCGATTGTGTGCGTCTGCCTGGTTTTTTTACAAACTGTAACTGAGTATATTGTTTGCGTATGTGAGTACAATTGTGTAAGCTAGTTGTGTTGTTAACTGTGTGTGCATATTGCATTTGTTAATGTGTGTTTGCTAGAACACGTGCTAGTTTATGTGTGCGTTTGTGTGCGAAGGATTTGTTTAGGTTATGCAGAGCAGGCTGGCTGTCAGAGATGAATAATATGAGTGGCTTTATGAGCATTAGGTAATGAGAGGCATGCTGGGAACTGAGCGATCAGCACCAGCTCTCTGCGTAGAGTCTTCCATCTGTGCTGACACAGTGATTACACACACACACACACACATTCACTACGCACATGCGCACACACAGATCCTTGCTACCTATGATCACAAACACTAGAGAGGTCAAGCAGAAAATCTGTTTAAAAACAATATTTTGGGTTAAATTTAATATATATTTTGGCTCATCCTATGTTCAAAACTACAGTTTTGTATTCAGATATGTACACTTTAAGTACTAATATGTACCTGTAAGATACCAAAATGAATCCTTTAGGTACAAGCATGTCTCGCCCCAGTGACAGCTTTTGTACCTTTATTTCTGAGAGTTTGAGGCACAGTGTAAGTGAAACTAACCACTTTTGGAGCAGAAATGAAATGCATATTTTTATAAATGCACTTAATTCTTCTATTTAGAATTTGTTTTGAGGTTTATAGCAACAAACATCTTGTGTTTTTAATTTTAAAATACAGAATATTTTTAACGTTTGGGAATTGACCCGTTAACTTTCGATTGATACTGAGACATGACATGTGACGTTTTGACTAAAATAGACATCGGAAAAGAGACAAACAGATTAGATAGACAGACAGACAGACAGACAGATAGATAGAGACAGATGCTGACGGATCACTGTTTTAACTCTAGCCTTGTTTAGCTGGTCTGACTGTGGGTCAATGTCTTGCCCCACTGTGCCCCAGCACACAGCCCTTGGGGGCAGAATACTAACTAACCTACTGGGTGGGTTTGTGTGTTCCTACCCCACCCCTTCTTTTGTCTTTTGTGGGGTCACAGTTAGTGACCTGGTGTGCCCAGCAATCCTAAACAATACCTCACACAGATAGATTGACCAACCGCACACACACACACCACCACGAGACGACTAGTGCTGAGGCATCACAACACACACACACACACACAAAATGACCAGCATCCCCCGTCCTCTCTGATACTGACCCCACATTGCCTCCCCATTATAGAGGATTCAGAAAGCTTTTAGGGGTCCGGTAACGCTGAGAGATTGATGGTGTAAAACGCATGGTGGTGGGGGAAGAGCAGGTGGTTAAGAAGAAAATGTCCCTCTTTTAATGGGAGACGCAGAGCGTAATTTAATAATTATGAAAAGTGAGAGAGTGGGGAGAGGGAAGCATGGCGGGATGGATGGATGACTCTGGGTCTGTCTGGAGCAGCAACAGACCAGAAGGAGACAGACGCTCTCTTCTGAACAGGTGAGGGGACCAAAGAGCGCTCTGGGATGTTCACAAAAGAATCAGCTCAAAATCTGCTCAAGGATTGTAGGTCAGCCCCTGCAAGGTTATATGATTCATCTTATTATAAAAATCTGTTAAGATTGGCTAATAATATAGTTTCTGATCCAAACCGTGTCCTGCATAATGAGATTGAATTGTTACCATCACACCAGAGGTACAGGGCCCCAAGATTGAAGAAAGTTAAGCTGAAACACTCTTTTGTGCATCAGACAAGAGTCAAATAAGAAACGTGATAAAAATTGGATGTACTGTGAAGGCGGTGTATAAGTGTAGTAGAAGGGAAGGTATCATGTAATGTAATGTATAAAGTGTTTTTGTCGTTCTTGTAGGGATGAAGTGCACGCTGTTGTTTAATAAATGTTGATTGTTGTAAACACAGATACTGGTGTGCAAGAAACATTTCAGACTTGCCTGACAATAAAGTATTATATCAATCTGAGATGACTAATAAAAATGCTCCAGTTTTGCTTTTTTTTTTATTAGACATTTTACCATTACAAGATCTCACCATACATTCTTATTCTGGATTTCCAAGAAATTAAACTTGAGGTTGGAGTTATCTTTTAAATCCAGTAAAGGTAAATGGACTGTAAATATTAAGCATCCAAATGTCATTTGAATGTTGCTATTGAATATAGTATGTTCTACTGAGAACAGAAACAGCTTCATGCAGATGTGATGGGGGATAAGAGAGGGATTAACACTATTGTGAGAGGACAATTTCTTTCCAAAATGCTTGTAACAACAAAAAAAAAACCAATAATAATAATTGCATGCTTTTTAATATATTAAGCATTTAGGTTACCTAAAAGCGTTAAACCTAAATGCTTAATATTTTCAAATGCATGCAATTATTTTCTTTTTCTTTTGTCGTTGCACGCATTTTGTCCTCTTACAGTAGTGTTTATCCTTCTCTTATCCCTCTATTTAATTAAATTATTTTTCCCACATCTTCAAATATCAGCTGCTTCTGTTCTGCAAACGTAGGCAAAGTATACAGTAGGCTGCTCAGACACCATCCATTCCCATGCTTCCCTTAAACCTCTGCCCCTTTCGATCATCTCTTCGTCCTCCTCTCCACGAGCTTCGCTTTATCCGCGTGTCTCTTCGAGTTCCCTGGGAAAGATGTATTGATAATTTCCTGCAAAAATATGATTCCAGTTTATTCTACAGAGAAAAATCCAATAGCGCAGCCTGCAATTGGATTGGGCTTTTCAGTGGAGTAGAGAACAATAGAGAGAGAAAAGGGACCTGGCCCCAGACATTCTACATGAGATTATTGTTAAACAGAGACCTGATAGAATTACAGGGTACAATAGATGATAATTGCATCACAACATGATTTCTCTTTTCTGTACAACAGCGCATATTCATCTACCTTATCCATCCACTCAGGGCACCCAGTGTGGCGTGAGGGAGCCGAGGCTGATCCAGGAGGAAGGTGAAGACAGCGAGGCCATGAGATGAAGTTATAGATAAGCAAGCACATAGAGAGCCGAGAACAATAAAGCTCAGTCATGCTAGCACAGACGTCTTGTCATGTTTCAGGACACAGTGAGCAAGTGTTTTGTTAAATACAAAATATGATACAGACAAAAAATACATATGCAAAATATGCATGTTACAAAATACATATACAAAACATAATTTTTTTTATGTAAATAGGTCATGTATAACAGCACAGCCGATTCAATCAGGCCTAAATCAGGGCTTTTTAATTACTTTTGCATGGGATTTTTTTTTTTTTTTTTTTTGTGATCAATGTTTTATTATCTTTTGATTAACAAAATAACATCCACTCAAACAAACAAACAGGGAGAGGTGAGCAATAGACATGTTAATCATTTTACAATATGAACGAAAAAAAGGAAGAGAGAAAAAAAAACCTTCAAATAATATTGAAAGAAAAACACTGCCATGCATCAGTGCTGCTAGGTTTAATTCATGCTTTTGTACATTCACACGTCGCTGTTTTAAGGAGGCTATGAATCTAGAATCATCATTGAGAAGACATAAACCTGGATTAGACACTTAATCAATTTGTTGTAAAAAGGACAAAACAGGATTCACATGAAACCATAGGTTGACAACAATTGGACATTCCCAAAAACATACACCTGAGGATACAGTGTTACAGATAAGACTTCATTCGAAACCTTATAAGGAGTTATGTATGCTCTATGTATGAAATGGACATGGGCTTTTTTCCTAAAATGTTTTTCCAAATTTAGTTTGAATTTGATGTTTTTTCTTTTAAATAACTCTTACTTTTTTCTTATCGGTTATGTTTAGGGTTGTGTGTCACATGTAATGTGGATAAATGAATGTTTATTGCATATTTCAGTGAGTGTCATCATGATGGTGTTTAGTGTTTGTGTGAATGACTCTGAGCTCCTTCTATATATGTTCATATTTGAAAGCTGCTTGTGATTGGCTTTGGTTCCTCATGTGACTTTCTCATCATCACCTGCGTTTAGTGCTTATCAGTATTTCAAAGATACAAAACAGATTTCAGTGCTTTAATAGGTTGGTATAGTAACACTACATCAGTAAATGAAATTACGGTCTCTAACTGTAAATTTAACATAAAACCTAAAATATTGTAACCGTATTTTTTACAGTTGAATTGTGCACGTTTTTTTTACTGTAAATTTGACGTTTTTTTTGTTTTTTTTTCTTTTACAGTGCAGTAACATTACTAAAGAGATTATGCTCGTATACACACTACTAACTTAAAAACAAAGAGTAACTGGATTAATTCAGGGCTGGGTCGGGGGGTTCCAGTAGTAGGACCTGGCGGTGAAAGATTGCCTCTTTTACAAGGAGCGACAAAGAGAAAGAAAAATCACAAAAGAGCCCAACTCAAATGTACTAAAAGTATAGGGAGCACTTTGCCTGGCTGGCTGGCTGCTCGGCACGGTGCGTGTCGGCCGCTGTGGGTGTGTGTGTAGTGGGGTGGGCCAGAGGGGTTAAGTAGGATGGAAGGCACCCATACTTCAGATTGGCAGCAAGCTGCCGCAAGGCTAATCTAATCAAGGGCCTCGCAATTCAATTAGAGCCATCTCAGGGGCCCCACCGCCAGCTTGCCAAACGTTGAGCTCTCCTCTCTGACGCCCTGTTTCCCCCCTCCTCCTCCTCCATCAGCCCTGCCCAGTGCCACCCAGCTGTGCTAGATGAATGTAGATGAAATCTGAAATATGAAAATCTCCAATAATTTATGGGAGCTGTGAGGGATGGCAAGGGGGAAGCGTTGGCTGGTGGTAGGTAATTCTCCCCTCAGGAGAGGAAGAGTCATCTCACCGGCAGAGAGACTGAGTGCAGCTGCTTATGTTGCAGAAATATATACGGTTGAGGAGCCCGAACACACACACATTCCCCCGCATGTTGACTGTATCATCATTCCCGCCAGCAGCACAACTCATACTTCACCAGACAACTCCATCTATTGCTCTCTGTTGCAACATCCACCTCAAATGGATGAGGCTCGGTTTAAAACACACACACACAAACACACACAAACACAGAGAACTTGTACGTACTTTGAGGCGAGTCTAACTCATTGGCGGGGAGACAGAATAGGAGAAAGTGAATGATGGGCAGTCCATGAAATGAACTCTGATTCTTAAGTAGAATACAGTGGCTGGAAGAAGGCGAGTGGGGGAAGGATGCTCTTAGACAAATTACACCTCATTATATCCTGGCTCTCACCGGCACATCATGTCAGGAGGAATCTTTTTTTATTTGCACAAATTTGCCTGGAATTCCTCTTCGTTTTCCCGCCGTCCATTATCAAACCGGGCAATTTGATTACATTGTGATTATTCTTTTGCTTGCAGACACTCCCACACGAGGCCGAGGCCTCTCTCTCTTTCCCGTCTGTCTTGCGTTTCATATCCCAGAAGTGGTGTGTTCGTCAAAGACGCTCTATCAATATATAGCCTATGAATTATTTTCTGAAAGGGAAATCAAATCATTTTTTGTAGTTTTCTCACTGGTGGTTGTTGCTGTTGTTTTGTTTTGGTACAACTGACAAGTTATTATTAGTATTAGTAAATGTTAGGCTGAACTATTTTTTTTTAATGCTTTTTTTTAAGCTATTACGCTTTTAGTGCTTGAGCACTTCAATTCACACACTCTTAAAAATAAAGCTTTTTAAAAATAGTATTCATGCTAGAAAGAAGTGGTTTCACTGAAAGGTTTGTTGGGTAAATGATTGATTTTCATGTCTTTTCTATATGTGTGTTTGCCTGTCTGTGTGATTTTAAGTGCAGGGTGAAAAATATGTACTGTATGTAATCTTTTGTAGTGTTTAACCACAAACATTGCATCAAGCTTGAGATGCGTATCATAACAATTTTTTTTTGCAAGCATCATCTACTTCATGAGCTCTTTATGAAATGGACAGCTTAAGAATCTCTAACCGTGACAGAATCAAATCTTAGAGAACAGGTGAAAGGGATTCCTATGGCTAAATTATGACTTCAATTGAGCAATTAAAACCCAAGTTGGAATTTAATTAACAAGATCCTGCGGCTCCAAATATGGCTTCCCACCCTTGCTCTAATCACAAATACATGAAGACATACAGAACCAGCCTTCAACCTGTTAACCACCCCGGCTTTTGTGATTTTGACAGTATTAGAGCAAAAAAACAAAAGGCTTCATGAGGTGAAACTTTGAGTAATGCTCTTTATTGTGAGATACTTGATATAACATTGATATAAAAAAATGCTTGAGTGGAAATGCAATAAATACCAGCAGAATCAGAATCACTGGGCTATAAAAATGATTTTCCAGCACAGTGCTGTTGCAAACAAATATGTCTCTAAATACATTTGTACATTTAAGCGCAGAAGTGATCGGTAATCAAGACGGCATTTATCCTTTTAACAAACCTTGAGAATTCTTGAAAAAGTACTGAAAAACTAAATTAAAAACCAAGAATGAAAGCTGTTGTGAAAAACCTGCTGAGAATCCCAGCAGGCATCAGAGTGCAGCGTAAGTGCTCCATCCCTCTAATTCTCCATCACTCCCTCTGTCTATTTGGCCTCCAGGAACAAGGCAGTTCTGCAGGATACCTTGTCTGTGGCCTTGGCTGGATGAAAGGCACTCCTGGCAGGGGTTTAGGGGATACTAATTGTGTTTTTGACTGATGCTGTGTTTGTAAATGATGAGGTGGAGAAGAGCAGAGAACATGGTGTGCAGGCTACGTATGGAGCTCTTATGATGGATCCTGAGGTCGCCCATTCACGTTAACCTTCTGGGATATACTTCTCCTTCAGCAAATTACAGTGGAAAATTAAATAATAATTTTTTTTTTCTATAGGAGTGTGATTCTATGGTTTGTGCATTTCTGCAATTATAATTTATTAATACTAATAAAATGCATACAACAGGATCATCCACTTATTATTAATAATAATAATTGTTTTCATAAAACAAAACTTTATCTGTACATGAAATCAGAATATATTGTTGCTTTTGTACTTTATTTCAATCAGTTTTGCCATTAGTTCCAGGGTGCCTGGTTTATGTAGCTTTATTATCTCTGACTCTTCTGTGCTCTGTCTTTCTCAGCAGGGGCTGCGAGCTGTGCTTCTCTCTCAAACCCCCCTCTGGGCTGTCCAACCTTTCTGTCCTCTGCTCTCCTCGGCCATCTTTCGCTACTGCTCTCTATCGTGCTGCAGACGGCTGGTGGCTCAATGGCTAACTGGATTATGGGACAACAGAGCACCTTCCTCTCTGCCGTTGGCCTCAATCTACTCGCGCCAGCGTCTATTGAGCGCGCCCGGTCCCCGCTCTGGCCCGGCTTTATTGAGCCGTGTATGGGTCTTTATGCTGTGCGTGCTCGGCCTTGCCCCCATCCCTCATCAATCATCCGCCTGTGAGGGCGAGCTCAGAGCACAGACAGGCTTCAACCATCTCTATAGGAGAAAAGAGAGACAGAGAGAATGTTTACTATAAGACTGATCACTCAAATCAATCGCGCATTTGTTCTGGAATGTTTCTGTGAAGTCTCCGAATACAAACATTTAGAAAAATTAAGACAGTTCACTGTGATTGTGACATTTCTCTGTTTTAAGATGCGGATTAAAACAAAACATAACTGCGCTTAGGTTAACAGGTTATTTTTAGCGGTATTTGTTTGTTTTTAACCACAGTCAGAGCAGAAAATGTGAACTGGCCTCCACACACATGCTCTTCTTTTGCATTTGCTTGTATTCTTATATTTAAGCTTATATTCTTTTGCATCTTCACTTTTAAACAACGTGTTTAAATTCCTTTTTACTCATGACAGCGTTTTGTTAAATATAAGGAATAAATCTGGCTGTGGTAGCAAGGACTAATCCTTTACAAGAATTAAGGGATATGATTACTGTACATATAACAGTTCCATTATATAATGTAATATGTACTATCGGATCTGTAAAACAATGGAAGGGCACACGATGACGCAGTTCGATATAAATAAATAAAGCAGCAATTATTAACAATAGTAAAGGTAGAGCACAGTGTAACAAAAATCCAAAATAATGAACATTATCAGGGTAACACACACACACACACACACACACACAGTGAACACTGACTATATAAATAAATAATTAAACAAAAATTAAAATGCACGTCTAAATCCACATATGTTTTTATTTAGGTCTACAAAAATATTTTTAAGAAAATCTAATATAGGCTAAATATACACGCATTACCTTGTACATATAAGTGTAAGTAGGCTAATTCGTACCTTTCAGAATAATATTTTACAGCTTAATGCACATGAAGGCAGTGTTTTTTCATATATTTAACAATTAATTTGTTCTGAGAATGTTCTCTTTATTTCTCCGTTAAACATGTTTTTAAACAGAAAGAGCAATAATAAAAGTGGTTACGGGTGGAGAATGATATCTCGTCAGCTCTGTCGATGATATCACTTCCCCCCCTCTTTCATCAGGCCTCAACAGTATGTCGAACTTCTCTCTCTGCGCCTAACTTTTTTAATAACGATTTTCCCCCTGGCCGTAGGCTCACACTCGTCTCCTGGAGGAATACCTCAATCCGATTATGGCTCTATTTTACAGCAGACGCCAGGGCGCAATAAGAGCAGAAACGCCACTTCACCCATCAATTAGATCTCTATTAGCATCCAATGCCCACCGTACTCCAACCAAGAACCAAAATTAAACAATTCTTCAAGTCGACAAGGTCAATTCAGACCTGAGATGCCTTTCTTTCAGAACAAACGATTTCACTTAACGGTTTATTTCTCAACAAGTATTAATGATCAATAAAGTAATAAGAACTGGATTACCCCATTCATTGTATGCAAATGTCACAATCCAACAATGAACGCAATAAACGCGCATTTTACAATAGGCTACACTGCTTTCGTCTTTTTCCCCCTGAATAATATTGGCAGAGTGCGTTATTTTTTTACCTTTCTCTCCCTCTCATTTGTTTGGATAAATAGATATAGATTTCAATCGGCAATTTACAGAGCTGATTCCTGACAGGAAATAGCCAACTTTTAACTAATTACACACCGAAATAATATGAGCAGGTACCTTCACTGCTTGAGGACCCTTCGATTAGCGCATCGTCTCCAACCAAGCAACATGTTAAAATGCAACATGCAGGCCTGCTTCCTTCGAGAAGCAATATATCAGTCAAGCATAATAAACCTCTGCACATTTTAAAAGAAACGCCTCTTTTTTATTTCACCCTTCGAAAAAAAATATATACTGTGAAATTAATTAAAACGCTAAATGTTTCCCGTGCCTTCTTCGCTGCACGTTGCTGACATTTTTCTACGTCATTTCGTGTATTTACTAGGCTATACATGTAAGTTTGAAGGAGTGTTATTTTCTCTTGAAATACTGTAGGTTAAAGTAAATATTAGACTTAACGCTTTCACTAAAAACTATGAGTTTGTCTTAAAAAAAAAAAAAACAATGATACAACCCAAATGAGCTCCTATGTAACTGTCAACTCTTTTTATTCATAAAAAATAAAACCTGCAGGACAAGTGGCTCAGGCACGTATTTCTCTGTTTACTGAGTCAAAGGATGGCCATTTATCATCGATCGAGACAGCGTCGCATTTTCTACCTAGCTCTCTCAGACCTTGTCCTAAATTCAGCATTTTTATGGAAAACTGCAGTCATTTTGATTGATGAAATCTAAAGATGTCTAAAACAATCCCCGAGATCCCCAACTGTGGAGCTCCTACGGGGTGCTTCACTCCAGGCATTGTTATTGTGACATAAGGGGGGCGCTTCGTGAGAATACACGAAAAAATCGCGATTTCAGTGTAAAAGCGGACAGAAAGGGATTTCTTTACATTCATCCGGGCAGGCAGTGGGAAAGCTGGAAAAACTCTCTCCATTTTATAAGCAAACAATACCACCTCAGTGTCTGTTGACTAGTTCAAAACATAGCCCTGCAGTATATGGCGCAAAACTCAAGAAAGGCCTTTTTATTAACGCAGTGTTCCTTTTAAAGTGCGCGCTTAAAATTCAGGTCACTATAGAATAGTTTTATGGCGCCTTGGGGCATTAATATTTAAACGATGTGATTGGATTTTATTGGCCGTTAGGGTTGCTATGTGGAGGGTGAATCTGGTGAGGTGGAACACACTACAAACAAAATTACGCGGCTTCGTCAAAATAAGCGTCATTGCGCGATTTGGGGCACTGTATGTTTTTCGTCATTGCTTGTTTGTCAATCATCTAAAACCGCGGAAATGTCAACCGCTAAATTAGCTACTGCCCTCCATTATTAATAAGGGTAGCAAAGCAAGGAAATATCTTACTTCGCGACACCCAAAGGGAGTTTTAATAAATCTCCCTCTATTTAACAGCGTTTTTCCTCAGACTCCTCCAGGCGAATAGAGGCCGTGTCAAGATTGCGTTTGTGTGCCAGTGCTTAGGACCAGCTGCTCTCAAAAACAGACAAGGCCTTGTCAATTAAGTGCTGACGAGCAGGTCTGGGGATCGCCCGAGGCATTGCGGCGACCAGCAGTGTTACAGTTCCCGCAATTAGTCTCCATTTCTGTCCAGACCTCCTCGGAGCGCGCAGACACACAGCGGTCAAATGGCAAAACATTGCAAAGAAAACTGAAAGGATATTTTTTGCCCAGCATTAAGGCGACGTCAAATTGTGGCTATTGTGAGAACCCTAAATATATTTTGTAAATATTACGAATTTAAAAAGAAGCAGATAATTGCGAAATGAGAATAAAAATATATAGATCGGATGACAACGGCATGTTTCTCGATGCTGGCCGCTTTGTCGTGTTGTCATCGTTAACAGCTGGTGGGCATCCTTGTGGCCTTTGGCCTGGTGGGGGATGGACCTTCGGACAGGGCCGTCCAGCAGCTTTAACAACCCGCCGTTAGTTTGGGTCAGAGAGGCCAAGCCTCTAACAGGACAAGCAAAGACCCTCGCCAGCGGAAGCTGAGCCGAACAAAACGTCTCCAGCCCAGCCGGCCCAGGGAATCATTAGGGGATGCGTTTGTTTAACTAATTAGCAAGCTGGGCAGCCATGGGGAGACTTGTAGGACAAGGCTTTTACTCAGGGGAAGATCTAGAGTTCAAAGTACAGGAGGGGGACATGGCCTGTAATGCACTGAAGTTCAAGAACAGAGCAAACAGCACAAGTCAGAAATGGGCAAGGCGTTCAGCGCGGTGGCTGAATGACCCAAAAGAAGAAGAGGAGGGGTCCCGCGTTAAATATGGGAAAGTTTGGGGAACGGGTCGACGGGTCAAGAAAAGTCAACAAGAGAGCAGTGTTAATGACAGGCGGGATTTAATATCAAAAATACATAAATCTTCAGCTGAGGTCAGCAATACAATGCGTACAAAGGGGCCGAGTGTTCAAGTCAACACACTAATTTGTTGTTAGAGAAAGAATGGGTTGATCCGAGCTGTTATTATTTAACACAAAACTAGAATCTAAGGTTGGTAGGGAAAAGGACAATCTACCCACGTTCTGGATGGTTTTACATGCACTTCTATATGCTGCGTCCGCAGATTATGACTATTTAACCGGTAACTTGTAGGGCTTTGCATGCGACACTTAGATTTTGCGTCCGCGTATTATGCCAGCTGGAGCCAAAATTGCCGGTGCTGATTTTACATGACCAGATGTCAAACGATCCTGTTCCTTGATAGGTCTATACTTGCGTCAAAGAAGAATGTGCTTAACCCAACACACCTGAACACGGGCAGTTCTCACAGAGTTCTGCGCAGGATTAAACTACGTGCAACTTTGCTGACCACACAGAGAGGTTAAAGCATAATCATTGATGAAAACTCTGCATGACCTTGGGCATTGCCCCTCCCCTCTTAACCCTTGTTAGTCCTCACGTCCGTCCCCAGAAACGCCACATTCCATAACTCTTCATAAAAACCATTATTAGGGAAATCCTTTCTTTTTGACAATTTAATAGTGCAAACCAATCATGTGGGTGACACCAACCATTCATCTACCATCAGAGACAAAGAGCAGGCCTCTTCGCCATGCCGACGGGTGTCTGCGCTATTTTCGGAACTAATTCACAAAGCAGGCATTGTATCTCTATGATCGTTATGTTTAGGAAACCAATCATAAGTTTGAGAGGTTTCTTTTATTTTTAATTTTTGGTTTGCGACGCAGGCCAAGTAAACAAGTCTACAGTTTTATATCATTTCAGGGCCACGAACAGAAAAGCATAGCCCGGTTTCGCGCGAGATGCACTTGTCAGCTCATTAAAAAGGGTGAGGTTTTTATTATTCGCACATAGGTTATGAATTATTTTTTGAATCAATTTAGCAGATTCAAGGCAATTTTGCAACATTTTCCAGTGGGACTAACAAGACAGAAAAAAATGCTTCCTCAGAGGATTCACCTTTAGGAGCGCCTCAATAAAAGAGACACGAGCTCCACGCACCAGCGTATAATTTTTAATATATATGCAATAAATGTTCAATTTGTTTTCTGCAATGACGGGAAATAATTTCGTCATATTTTAAAGCCATTATTACATCCGTACTCCCACTCGAGCTCCTTGTGTTTGATTAAGTCATTCTGAGATTGTAGTTGATAGTTAATAACGATACTGTTATGGTCCTCTTGACATTAAATTCTCCACGGGGCAGTTATAAAAGTGCTTCTTTGTGTGCAGACCTCGGCCTTGGCTTATTTCCCTCAACCTGTCAATAACTCATTTTTAATTTGATGTCTCTATTTAGCTTGGAAAAACGACTCAAAAAATGCATATGGTCGAATTTTATCTAAAACGACAAACAGACTTCTCATGAAACCAATAACGCAAAACGATTAACTCAAATGTTAATTAATAAAGCACATATAGAGAAAAATGATCAATGGCTGATTCATTTAACATATAAACGGCTTTTTTAAATTTTTGCCATGCTTTAATTTTTGGTCAAGGTAGGTATTGTGTATTTTTCAGTAGTTTGGCTCTTTTGCGCATCCATTGATGACAATTATTATATTTACGAGAGTGATTTTCTCTGTGCCATCGCGTTAGTCTGCGCTATATGCTTGTTTTGGGCTTATTTCTGAACTTGTATTTAGTATGACACTTAGGTGATGATTAACCACTGAAGTGTTACTTATTTATTCATTCGTGTACTGTTATTTAGATGTAGTTTAATTTATATTTTATTGACTTTATTTTTGTTTTATTTGAAATTTTACACTGTATATTAGTGGTTTATTATCCAAAATCACCTAGCTTTTTTTCTTGGGTTATCAGCGCGATGACATGATAAAAGGTAAAAAATAAATACCAATCCAGCTATTCATTACCGAATAAATAATTATGAAAATAGTAAAATTCTTAATACTTAATAGGCTACTTACATTTTTAAAATATCGCAGATTGAAAATAGTCATTTAGTTTTTTCATAAACTACGCATTTCATAATCCCACATCAGTCTGAGTGCAACCTTAAGATCCATGCAGAGACAATAGCTCGTGTCATCTTGAAATTTTCTGAAACGCCTCGGTAATTTGAGGTGACAGTTATTATCCCATCCATTTAGCGGAACAGGTCCACTAAGAAAAGAAATAATACAGAATATGCTTCCCGCGTGAGTCTGGTTTAATGCTTGTGAAGAAGCGCGCAGAGCCGGTAAACTGGGATTAAAAAACACGCGAAATATAGCCTTTATGAATTCCAAAAACATGCGTTTAATAAATTAGAGTTTAATTTGTGATTTGTAGCCTATACCACAAATAAAAAACAAACAAACAAAGTAGCTATTTTTTAATGTTGCATTGCCAAAAATGCGTTTTAAGCCCGCGCGTTCACTTTCTTTTCATCATAAATTTGAGAGAAGCCTTTTAAAAGTCAATTTTCTGCATCCCTTTTTTCTTTTGTCTCCTCTCCTCGCTTGTCCAGAATTAGGTTTGTTTCGCTCTATTTCTGATTCTGTTTGTTTTATTCCTTTATTCGAGGTTCGATACACAGCTGCGGAGAGAATACAGTCTTCTTTTTTCGATAACAAGCAAATTCTCTTTGATTTCTCTGGCTTTACGCAGTCTTTGACTCTGAGATGTCAATCCGTCTCTTTTGTTGCGCTTTAGCTTCTATGCAGATTGGACGGAAAGCCCATCGTCAAATGTGATGGATCCGTTTCGAAATAGGGAAAGGTTAAGGGTGGGAAAGTGAAAGGGTTTCCCTGGTAATTGCTTCGGTTTTACGAAAATGCTTCGCTTCTTTTTGCTTTTTCGCCAAGAACATTAATGCATTTAAGTTATTACATCTGCTTTGAACTGAGATATAATTATAATAGGCTATATTGTTCTCGAATTCGGTCCCTTCAAAATAAATACCCTGCACGGTTTACATGCATTAAACAGTCTTTCTAAAAACGCGCTCACGTGTCGCAGTGAAGAAAAAACGATATATTGTGCGCCACACATTCAATGGCAAAACGTGTTGCAATATTTCGTTTTGTTAGGTTTTGTAGTCTACCACTCACTGTACAAATCTGCTCTTTATCAATATGAGCTGCCGTTAAACACTGATTCCTCTGAGAATAACAACTCTTTGCAGCCGCTCTGCCACGTAGGCTGATGTTCAGTGATCTCAGAGGAAAAAACTCTGCACAGCACTCAGCCGTCGCTAAAACCGGGTAACATTCAACATTAGACAAAATATCAACCATATAAAAGAGAGAGTTTAAGATTGCGAGAGTTCAAAAACGTACAAATGTAAAGCGTTAAAACACACTATCTACTTACAGTGCCGCGACGCGCCTTTCCGTTTGGTATCCTGTCATATCCTAACAGTGGGCTAATGTAGAGTTTGTCTTGTCTTTTTCTGGGAGATTCACTTTAACAAGTGGAAAGTTTGTGTCCTTCTGCGCCATTTTATACATGATGAGCCGTCAGTAATGGGATTATTAAACAAAAACGGTTTCAGGCGCTGGCGTTAACCTTTTTTAATGCCTAATTAGGTTTTGCAAAGAAATAATTAGATTTTGCATCGCTTACATTGCCTATATTTTCAACTGACGTGGAAACAGTTTCATCTTTATTCGACCCTCTTGTCGATCAGCTTAACAATATACATTTAGCGTGACTGTATGCAAGATGATTTAAAAATATGCTGTGATCAAATATTGTACATAAATTAATTATGTTGCACATTTGCCCGCATCACTGCCGTAATGCAATGATGAGAGCGCCCTCTGTGTGCCAAGACCACTTATCGCACATTTGTCTTTATTCTTATCCTCAACCCTGAAAGGTATACAAATATAAAACATACAGCTGACGACACAACTGCTTGTGGCACTGTGCCTGCTTTTTATTTGAAAGTCACGACTGGCATGAGCATCTTTATAAGACTTTAAAATGGAAACACCTCAGCTGTGTTTGATATAGACACAAGCTTCCGTTAGTTAAACTTGGGTTGCGTTACGTAGCTAACCCAAATGACTACGTCACATCATGAGTTGCTAATCGACTGAACCTTCCAGTTTCCAAAATCAACCCCTGGAATATAAAGTGTAAAAATGATTAACCTCGATCTCCCAATACATGCGTGTGATTTTCATTCTCATGCAGGATATAATAAATAAAGTGTAGCCTATGACCAACATTTTAAATGCATTTTTTAGAGGGAGCAGGGGTTGTTTTTTTATTGTTATTAATCTATCATCTTTGGCCAGCTAAGGTTTAGGTAGGTACTGACTACATCTTCGCAGCCTTCACTCGGATCTGTGTTGAATGAGACACACGTAGAAGCACACTTGGTCGCTCGAAAAAACTATAGGGCGAGGAGGAGGAAGAGAGAGCTGGAGCACAGAACTCCACCTAAGTATCCTTTATTCGCCGTTCTTTCTTAATGTTTTTGTTTAATGCACATTTTTTCTAGGATGACTTTTACGTATATAAACATGCTTTAAAAAACGCTTGACTGCTGCAGTTGTGTTGCGGCAGGCTTATAAACTGTGGAAATAACATGCACATAATGTGGGAAAAGGAAATAGGCTGTGGAAATAACTTGCACATAATGGGTGAGTATAGCTGAATTAAAATGTAGGCCTATCTCCATTGTGAATTATGCAGCACAATACTGCTTATGCCGAAAGGCTCTGAGGTGGTCATCTGCTTTATTGCATGTTTCTCTAGCACGTCACCTTAAACGTTTTTACAACAGGCTATTCCCAGACCACTAGGCTACATATACAATGTCAAACGAAGGCTAAAATTATCTCTTTTGTACCTCAGGTTACTGGAAAAGTCTTAATACATTAGTGCATTTCACTTCTACTGACTGCACAACTGTATGGTAAAAGGCTATAGCCTGCTTTTTTTTTTTACCAAGGCCCACAGACAACCTAAAAAAAAGTAGCAATAGGCTTTATATATAAACATGTGGTTCGTGGAAACAACGACTTCTACACAATAAAATAAATTCATTTCACCAAGGGTCATTAGCGTGTTCTTTGTGTTTGTGGGTTCAACATGACATATGCTAGCAATATGAGCTCACAATTTGTGCGTTCTTCAAACGTGTGTGCAAGTCTTCAAACAAAGGAATACTAGGCTAAATTGCAGAGCCTTATAACGACATAGTGCTTATAATGGTCAACATTTTTGTGTAATCATATTACGCATATGTGTGTTTTGGCAAACGTTAGGTAAGCATTAACATTTCCTGCCATTTACTATGTTTATTTTTTTATTTTTTAGTACCTCAACAGGACGAACTGAAATTCCCATGTTTGACAGCATTTTACATTATTTGCTTACAAGGAAGACAAACTCCAGCTCTGGGTAAATATTTTGGCTTTTGTTCAGCATCTTCGAACTCCTGAAATTATAAACTACTAAGAAATTCTGAAAACAATATGTATTTATCGTAAAGTAATGCACAGAAGCATTATAAAGAATATGAAATGAGCTACACAAGTAATTAGTCATGTAGCAGCCTAATGTAGCTATAATGTATTATATAATGTTTAACACAAATACATAACACTATATAAAGTGTTGTTTGTTTATTGTGTAGACACACACATGTCTTTTAATTAAATTTTTTTAAGTAAATTATTGTATTATATTAGAACTAGTTATAAAACAGTATACGTGTATGTCTTTAGACAGCTAAGTAAGGTGTGGTGATGTAATCGATGCATGCTTGTGTAAAACGGGAACATAAACGGGCCAAAATGTCCTCACTAACTTGTCATCCGCAAAAAGTTAAACTATGTATCTATCCATGATGTGCACGTGTTTGTTTGAGGGTTTTACGAGAAAGAGAAAAAATGTGGGCAAATAATCCTGCTATGAACACACTTCGCTTACTATGTCGTTACTACGTTGTACTCGCATTAACAACATATAACGAAACGCGCTCTGCTTGTCCTTAAAGGGATACTGTACAAACATAATGGTGACTTCCAGGTAAGGGGACCCGCGGTGCGTGTAGATATAAATAGCTCATTCTAAGTTAATATAAATTAATATAATATAACATTACAGTTTGTACACCTCTGAGAACATAGTTGCATATATTATATTGCATTTCTGTGAATAGATCCTCCTTAGTATTAGCTGAATGCTGACGAATTATAGACCTGGACTGATATATTAGTTTTAAAAATTGCATTATCATATCATATACAGTTTTATAACCTGCAAGACCCTAAGGAAAAAAACAGCATATTTTTGATATGTTTTGAAGCCGGGATGCTGGTTCATGGTTGTCATGAGCTGGCCCAAAACAGCAAGTTTACAAACATGTTTCAAAATATCTGATTTTGTGTTCGGCAGAAGAAGACATTCATACAGGTTTGGACTACTTCAGTAAATGATGACAGAATTTTCATTTTTGGGTGAATTATGTTTTTAAAAGTAGCTCGTAAAAGAATGAATTATTCAGTACATTTCGTTTTAATTCAGTTCAGACCAGGCTGTGACAGCTATAAACACTGGTCCAGCAAATAAAAAAACACAGATAATTCAGATTAGACTGTAAAAAAGCTTAATCGAAGCTTAAAAACAAGTTAAATTCGACATTTTGCCACAGTAGTGTCAAATGCAAAAGGTTTCCCAGTTTAGCAGACTTCACGTTTCACAGTAAGAGAAAAGTGACACCTAGAGGACGGTTGTTCAAATCATTTAGGCCAAAAACATACAATAAGATGCATACAAGTATTGAACAAAGCACACATTGGCTGACTAATTCATCTGTTACCAAAGGTTCACAAATACACTGTTAAAGAGATTTTTAATCTATTTGAACTTTAAACTTATTTGACAGAAGTGCACTTCTTTAATGAGAATCTATTTCTGATTATGATCCTACTAAGTTGAAATTTGTATAGACATTCCATTCCATTCCAGCAGTAACTGGCAGTGTAGGTCAATGAACATAAAATCACATCTCACATTATGCAGACTAGTGTCAGGTTGGTTAATTGGATTTTTTGCATAAACATAAACCGTACCTGCCAATTATATGTTTAGCACAACATATTATTATCATGCACACAGAGCATACATTAAATAGGCCAGTGCTATTTAGAAATTGTTTTTAAACTCATTTTCTTTTGAGAAAGTAAGTTAGAAAAGCCATCGGAAATAACAAGGAACAAGAAAATATAAAAAAGGGGAATATTTAGTAGCTGAGGTGAGTTGCTATTTCTCAAAACTGTTATCTTCCATGGAGCTTCTTGAGTCTTTGCATACATTTCTCCACATTTCTCCTTAAGTAAGGGACAACAACATCCTGGTTTGCTCTTTTATACCTTTAATCTGATTCATCTTTATTCATGTCCTCAGTCTCGTCACTTTGATTCATGGGGTCCAGAATAACATTTTTATTGGCGGGTCTCTGGCTTACAGTCTCCCTTCTTTGCAGGGTTCTCTGCTTTAAAGGATACCAGATAATCCATGTGCTGACTCTGTGGCCGTCGCCTGCTGGTCGGGTGGGGGCCAGCGTTTATCAAATTTATTGAAGAATAGAGGGTCGGTGAAGGGCCCTCCATACACAATGGTTTGCAGCAGGTAGACCAGTGCCACTACTAGACAGGAGACCAGAAAGAAGGGAAGGAAGGGACGAAGATGTGTCCACACAACTCCTACTCCATAACTGAGTCCACCATGGTCATGGTAATGGGTGGTTTTACGGGACGTCGATGATGGTTGAAAGGGCGAAGCGAAGCTGTCTGAATCCATGTAATTGGAAGACTCTGGATCAGTGGAATCCATGGTTGATATATTGATGGGTGGTCCACCCAGGAAATCAAAACAAATAATGATTAAATACAGTGGAGCATCCAGAAAAGGTAGATGTTCCAGATGTCAGCATGTCCTGAGTATTGCATGATCCCCTGCAGTCTTCTCAGTCAGATCCTGACAGATGAAACAGTTTTCTAGCGAATGCTCCAGAACTAATACCCTCACAACAGATTAAGTGATTTCCTCGTGTGCTCTTATTCCTCTCGTTTTCTGCCTCTTAACTCTCTCTGTGGGTGTTTGCATGCACTGACAGAGCTGGTGTCTGTCGGGACCTCATAAGATCACCACAGCAGTTTCATACCAGCCGCACTCAGTGAAATAGAATACTCTGAGAGAGTGCAAACGATGTAAGGATAAGATTCCTATGTGTATATATAGCAACTAGTGACTAGAACATTTGGATGAACAGGGTGTCAGAAACATTGACACTGAGCCATTTACTTCACTGTGTCAACAGCCTTAAATTCTACTGTGTTGAAATAGAATGTGCACCTTGTATAATCGTTTTCCTCTTTTAATCTTTGCTTCCCTTTCGCTAGCTCTGAGCAACACAAATGTGTAGGTACAGTGAGGTGATTTATAGCTTCAGCATGAAGCAGATGACCCACATGGGTTTCATGTTCTAAAGCCATCAAAACAAAAACTGCTGACAGAATTCAGTCTGCATTACTTCTCTTCTGGACGTCACACTGTGAACTAAAAATGTTTAAACAGGAGGGAAAGAGATGTTCTCTGTTCTTTTGGTTTAATGTGGATGATTTGATTTAATAGCACACTTTTAGTCTCACGGAATCAGTTTACTTGTTGTAACATTTTAACTGTGATATATCAAATGTCTTTTTACTTGTTATAAGTTGAGTTATGCAACATTGCTTAAAAAAAACAAAACAAAAAACGGACCCACTTTGCACATTTTGTATGTCATCCTTGTTTAACGCACCTTATTCAGATCATTAGCACATTAGCAGAGTAACCAGAACCAGAGTTGAGATCGATACTGCCATACTTATCGTTTCTGAAGTATGCAGCATGTAAACTGTGAAGTGTGTAGACATAAATCAAATCTTTTCTGAACCACCCTTTAAAGGTGAAATCAAATTAAATCTTTAAATTTACACTTCAAACGTTCGTCTAATTGAAAAAATCACCCTCAGACATAAAATTAGATTAAAATGCAAAATAACTGTTTATTTAGGTGATAGTGACACAGAATGTACAATGCTGGGAATAATGAATAATGCAAATACTGTGGAGACATCTGGCATCGCTTTCTAAATTTTAGTTCAACAGCACAGCTTTTCTCATGTTTAGAGCGAACAGGCTCAGAACTAATGTTTTGAGGGCTCTTTTGCCGTGAAACATTGTACGACTTGTAAAGAGTCAGAGGACAATATGCCATGTGCATTTGAAGCCAAACCAAAACTTAATAAAAAAAATAATAAATTGTACAATATAATATAATGAAAGTCACATGTTCAAGCATTCAAAGAAATAAAAATCGGTATAATAATATAACTAAACAATGCCAAGCTCAACAAACAATAACACATTCATCATCCTTGCTAGACACAAAAAATCTCTATCCATACCTTCAAAAAATTAACACTCCCTTTTTTCTTTTTCTTTAATTTATGTATTTTTTTTATTTCTAATCTACAACTTCTGCATTTATTATATTTTCATTCTGATCTGTCTCTTGTTCTGTCGGCCTGTCACAATCTGATTCATTTTTCTCAGTCTCCTCATTTTGATTCATTTCATTCCTCTCTCCGTCTTCACTACCTTCAGAAACCCCTTGATCTTCTGCTTTGTTTTTGTCCTTCTCCATGCTCTCTTTTTCCCTCCTCTCTTTCTCTATTTTTGAGAGGTGGTGACAGAGAGCCTGTACATAGGTGAACACACACAGAGAATCTGGTTTGTTGCCCATTAGTAACATGTCAGACACTTCCAAAAGGGGGCAGCAGTCAGCAAGAGATCTGGAATTGAAAGAGAGGATTTTTTAAAAGAGAGGTTTTATATTAACTCTCAGATGTCTTACAACTATGTATGAAAGCAAAATGCAAAAAAAACGTTTTGCCATAATACCGCTCACATATTTGGAAATATGTGCCTCTACATACATTTCAGCAAAACTTAAAAAATGTACCTATACATGCGAATCGCTTCAGTTTACTCCCAGTAAAACTCCCACAACTTTTAGTTACAAAAGTATGATTTGCAGGTAAAGTTTTGATTAATAAAGGCTCATTTTCACACAATTAATTGCAGAATGCTATTTTATGATTTTAAAACAATGGTAGCTCCAACACAGTCTCACGACCAATTCGTAAATGTTAGTACGAGGTGGCAAATTTGTTCTAATTCGTACGACCTCACTCCTACGATTTTGTGCGATTTGTCTAAAACCCCGTGACGGGTAGGTCTAGGGGCGGGGTTAGGTTTATACGTACAAATTCATAAGAATTAGCAATTTGTAAAATACGTACGATTTGGAAGAAATGAATTCGTATGAGTGATGTCGAATAAAATGTGTACGAATTGCCGTGAGATCAGGTTGGTAGCTCATGTGATATGGCATTGCACTTAGACAATGATAAAGCTACCTTCACATCATGTCGTAATTCCAAGATGACCCTGCTGAGAAAAAAAACCCAATCGAAAATGTAATGGTTTTAATGGTTGTAATGGGAATTTATTGGTTTTAATAGAAAGTATATTGGTGTCTACTGGTATGTGATGGAATCTATTGATGGGACATTAAATCATATTGAAAAAAATGCCCAAAATACACTACAAAAAGAAATTCTGTAATGGTTTACTGGAAAAAGTGAATGGTTCAGAATGGTATTTAAACCATAAACATTTCTGTGATGGTTTCTATTGGGCTCCTTTTGTTTTTGTTTTTTTAGCAGAGGAGAACAGGTGACATTCTAATCTAACTTAGGCATTTCTTGAGCCCGTCAATATGGAAAGCTATCTCGGAATTACCGTAATCAGCACCGGTTTGAACCCCCTTAAAAATGTAGGGGTTCAGCAAAACAGCTCAAATCTGCATAAGGAAATACAAATAGCATGGCTGCATCAACGGAAATGCTTCTAGATTACTTTTGCGTTTGTTAATACAATCAGGTAGGTTTGGGTTTAGTGTTGGGGATATTTCCAACATCACAGAGCATTGATCTTTGACATTCGCTGGATATTTAAAAGAACCGCTGCAAAACATACCTCAACTAGTGTAATGGTCACGTATTAAACGTGTGTTTTAGCGCCACTCTCTGGACATTTGACTTCGAAATTTCCAAAAAATGTGCTGTAAGGTGTATAATTAAGGTTTTGCAGAAATGTATGTAGAGGCACATATTTCCAATAAGCGTGGGTTGCATCTTTACACACGCATTCAAACGTCAACATACTCTGCTGTACTGAAGGCCAGAGTGAAGTTCTTCTCCCGTTCACTTGCTTTGAGGGAGGAGAAGTCAAAAGCAGAAGGAAAGAAGCGATGAACGAGTGCACAGAATGCCAGGCCATCACTCCAGGAAGAAGAGAAGTTTTCTATGTTGACACCCTTTGAGATACAAAATATTAGAAAATAGATCTGACAGAAAAAAAAGTCCACTAATGCTCATACAGACTAATGTTTCATTGGTGAGCACATGCTCACCCTCGAGTAGTTCAAAATCTAAATGAATTTCATTGTTCGGCTGAAGACAAAGGAAGATATTTTGAAAAAAAATTGTATCCAGGCTGTTCAACGTGATCTCATGATAATTAGTAGCCTATGCATTTTGCAACACATTCTCACGACCAATTCGTACTTATTCGTGCCAATTAATTTGTGCAAATTCGTACTAATTCGCAATTTACGTAAATTTTTGTTCTATAAAACGTAGAACACAGACGTATTTTTAGCATACAAACGTACAAATACTTACATATTTTCAGCGTTTTAAGGTACAAAGCTGACGTATTGACTACACCTAAAAAAGGATCCTGATAAATATTAAAATCGCGGCATTAGTTATATTATCTTATTGTTTTGTTTGTTAAGTCATCATAACAATATCCTTGTTTTCAACTGCAAGGATAATTTGGGTGGGATATTTGACGCCAACCTGACATTTGAACCTTATGTTCGTTATTCAGTTAAAGTGTCCTTCTTCCATCTCAGAAACATTGCCAAAATACGTCCTATGTTGACTTTCTGTGTGGCTGAAAAACTAATCAATACCCTTGTTTTTTTACGTCTTGATTATTGTAATGCTCTGCTGGCAGGAGTTTCTAAAGCAACACTAAGTAAATTACAGATGGTTCAAAATTCAGCCGCTAGAATACTTACAAAAACCAATGCAAAGGAGCACATAACACCTGTTTTGGAAAAATTGCACTGGCTTCC
>JAUCMU010000026.1:1370464-1380503 GCA_032275025.1 Enteromius treurensis | reverse complement strand
ATTATTCTGTCTGTAGTGTTGCTGCAGGCGCCATGTTCTGGAGACGCTGTGTGTCGTTGTGAAAGTCAAACTACTTTCTTTGTGCTCCCAAAAGAGGACACGACTAAAAACCAGTGTTAAGTTGAGTTTATGGTTAGGGCCATAACATTTCTGCCACATGCTTGAGGTTTCAGCCAATCACAGTGCACTGGATAGCTGGCCAATTAGAGCACACCTCGCTTTTTTAGAACAATGAGCTTTAGGCAAATCGACCCATTTCAGGAGGCGGGGCTTAGAGGAGAAACAAAAATGTACAGTATGTGGAAAATATTATGTTTTTTTAAACTTAAACCACATAAACGCATTGCATTGCATTACGCCAAATACACTAAATAGTGTTGTTTTTTTAACAACATCACATGACCCCTTTAATGTCAGCTGATCAATTATTCACGTCAAATATCAATAATTATATAAGTATGAATAACAATTTGTAGGTTGATTCCCCCAAAAGGTGTAAACCAGAGAAGCCACACTGAATCAGCCAATGGCCTGAGACTGGGGCGAGACTATCAGACATTGCTTTCACAATTTCATGTGGTGATATCCCTTATACATCCTTCTTACCAGTCTCCGTATTTCTCTCTCGCTCTCGCGTTTGATTCTCTGGATCTCCTCCTGATGAGCTTGATGGGCCACTCTGAGATCGGCGGCTTTGGCTCGGTCTGCCTGTACAGCATTGGAGAGCGCCTCTTCCGCCTGCCGCCGCGTCGTCTTTGCTTCCTGAAGCTCCTGCGCGAGCCTTAGTTTCTCTGCCTCATAGCTCCTGCGGACCTCCTCTCGCGCCTCCTCCTTAAGGGCATTCCGTAGCTCGCTGCTGGCTCCGTCCCGTAAAATACACACCAGTGCCTGAAGCCGGGCCAGTTCTGTCTCGCGGAGTCGTGCCGCCCGGGCGAGTTCGGTCTCGTGTTGCCGAGATAGGCTCTCTCGTGTGGCCGCCACCTCTCTCTGCTTCTCCTCATGGAGCTTGACGCGGAGTTCAGTGACAGCGACAGAGTGCTTGTGCTGCTCAGTGTCTCGTTGGGCCCGTAACTCTTGCAAACGCTCCCGTAATTTACCCACCTACAGATTGAGAGACGGGGTTATTTAACCAAGGTGAATATTGGCATTCACATTACGAGTTCACTAAAGAGTTTCCATTGCTTCTCCAAGTCTGTGAACTTCCAATTGTGTGTCAGATACAGTCTTTGGCAAGCACGGATTTAAACTGTTATAGTTTTTAACAGGTAAAAATGTCTCCAAAAACTAAATGATTCTGTTTAAATTATTTACACTGATAAATACTTTCAATGAACAGGCAGAAATAGGTTAAACTATTATTGCTATGTTGCGTAGATGTACAGTTGTGTGTAACTGTCACCTTAAAATAACCTGTGTCAACCTGAAATATTTTAGTCCCTCAAACCTTCAGTTCATACAGGAAGAACCTCTCAGCTCATCAGGAAGGAGTCGAATATGGTTTCATTCCAAACATGATGAAACAATTAGACAATATGCTGTCTGCAACTGGAAAAAGCTTCCAGAAGTCAGATGTGCCCCAGATCGAGCAAGATTCAAGTCCAGAATGAACACAATGTTTTTGCCATGATGTAAAAGGAAGGCTGGCAAACATGCAAAAAAAGTGCATTTTTTGTAAATATCTTCACCCCCTCTGACCAAAACATAACATGTAAATAATAAATACTGTTGGCCTACATAAAACATTATTAAACAGATGCAATAAAAAATAAATTAAAAAATTTGCAGTAGACAGACAGACTTGTTTAAGCATTCCCATGTTTATTTTTTTCTATCAGTCACAGTATTATTATTCTGCCGGATCGATCTGCTGCTTTTGTCACTGTCAGTCATCAGATCCTCCTGTCCACCCTCTCATTGCTGGGCAGCACTGAGATTCCACTCCGCTGGTATGAATCCTATCTCACTGGTAGGTCTTTCAGGGTGGCCTGGGGAGTAGAGGTATCCAAAACACATCAGCTGGTCACTGGGGTTCCTCAGGGATCGGTTCTTGGACCTCTACTCTTCTCCACATACACTACATCACTGGGTCCCATCATACAGGTACTACGCTTATGAGCTATACTCTTTTCAAGCAGATGATCCAACGGTAGCTTCACAAGTCTCAAGCGGCCTAGCAGACATCTCGGCATGGATAAAAGATCATCACCTGCAGCTCAACCCGGCCAAGACTGAGCTTTTGGTCTTCCCTGCCTCACTCAACTCCAGCTAGGTTCAACTACAATTACCCCATCAACTTCGGCTTAGAAATCTTGGTGTGATCTTTGACAGCCAGCTGACCTGTAAAGACTGCTGGATCTTCAGATTTGCATTACACAACATCAGAAAGATCAGGCCCTTTCTTACAGAGCATGCTGCACAACTTCTTGTCATTTCTAGGCTGGACTACTGCAAGGCTTCACTGGCTGGACTCCCATCGTGCACAATCAAAGCTCTACAATGATTCAGAATGCAGCAGCACGACTGGTCTTCAACAAACCCAAAAGAGCCCATGTCTCTTTGTGCACTAGCTCCCGGTTGCAGCTTGCATTAAATTCGAGACACTAATGCTTGCTTGCTAAAACCATGTTGGCACAATTTAATTATGTGAAATAATTCTCTTTGACTCTATAAACTGTCACATTTATCCTGGCTTTCTGGCAGTATTAAGCGGTCCCTTTGTTTTGGGTGTGCCATGCGTTCTCTTCTACTCATTATGGCCACGAACAATCACTGGAACAAATTACTGCTCAGACTGGTGATGGATTTTGGGATATATGATTCATGAGAGGATAGATCTTCCGAATCAGTTTAGATGTTTGTAGCCTGAACAACAGGAAGAATGCATCCAATCTAATGTAAAAGGCATTCTTGTATGATTTACAGTATGATCAAAGTTCTACAGCATGGGTTTCAGAAAACGTGATTCAGTCTGACCATTTTGAATTCTTTTTCCTCACTCAGCAGAGCAGATCTAATGTTTTCATGTGATGTAATGTAGTGAATAGGGAATGTGGAAATTTGTGAGCAATTTATAGCTCCATTCTAGATCATAAACACACATAAGCAAAGCGCACATTTCCAGTTTTCCAGTTGTCTTCTGGTATTGTACTGAAACTTAAGCCATTACCACGGCAACTGATGTACAGTACTTCCGTCTGGAAGAAATAGATCAGTTTTCATCATATTAATGCAGACAGTCCCTCTTGAAAAAGAAGTTTGCGCTTGCACATATTATTTTAATGCTTTCGCACACATACTGTAAAAGCATATTGCTAATTAAAGTAGGACTTAAGTTTACTCAGAAATAAAGGGACAAAAGCTGTCACTGGGCTACACTGTTGTACCTATTAGGTTCAAATATGTACACTTTAAGCACTAATATTAAGGTACCAAAATGCACCCTTCAGATACAAACATGTCCCTTTTGAAAAGGTACCACCCGAGTGCACATCTTTAAATGGAATTGCATAATTCTACTGTCTTTGAAATATGGTTAAAGTGTTACTGCTAAATGTACCATCAAGCACTTCTGTTCTACTGTCCCTTCAGTAACACTATTTTATAATGCAAAGTAATGCCTATTACTAGAATATAAGCCATTTATTAGTAGTAATTAAGCACTTATTAACACTTTATTCTATATGACTTTATTCCATATCCCTACAACTACCTTATAAACTATTAATAAGCAGCAAATTAGTAATTTATTATTTTATAGTGAAGAAGCGTTCCTCATTCTGAAGTGTTATTGTCATTTCTATTGAAATGTGTGTGTCATGTTTTTAAATATATTTTAATATAGAAATAATTTATATTACACATTTGTTATGCTGCAAGTTGCAATTTTTAATTTATATATATTTATAAATAAAATAATAAAAAACTAGAAACAAAGTTTTGAATATCGCTACAATAAGTGAACGTTTAAAGTAAAACTTGAATGATTACAAAGTGCAAAGTCATGAAAGTGTCTCTTTATCTACACTCATGTGGCCTTTTATGCTATTAATATTTCTTTATGTCCGGTTACAATGTTTAAACTAAATATGCTTGTAGAATGTGAATAAAGGCAGACGAGCATACCTTGCCTCGTTCCTGCTGCAGTTCATTCTGTAAGTCACTCAACCGGCTCCTCAGCTCTTCATTGGCTGTCTGTAGAGTTTCTATTTCCTGTTTTCCTCTGCTCTTTTTGGGAGGCGGGGCCGAGGTGGGTGTAGTAGCAGCCATCCTCTCCCCAAATGATGATTTCCCAGTCAAATCTACACTTCCACAGCCAAATCTCACTCTAAACCTTTGGTAACACTGGAAACCGACCCCACCGTCACCGGCATCTTCCTCTTCTCCTGCAAGAAACAGAAAGGAGCGGTCTGTGAGATCGACATCAGTGAGAGCACACACAGTTGTTCCACTCAGTAAGAGCGAGGGTGTTGCCCTTACACATGCTCACAGACTACAGTCAACACAAGCAATCTTACACACACACACACACGTGCCATTTGTTCACTGGAATTTGGCTCTAATGTACTTTGCATGTTTGCGCCTCCATCTAGTGGTGTCTCATGGTATTACACAACAATTAATGCGATAATCACAATGTGGCCAGAAACAGTGGTCAGTCTACAACTGTGTATTGTTATTGTTGTGTTGACTCCCTTTGATGATGCGTTGACGAAGAAAAAAAAAAAAACAGTTGGATGAGACAGAGTTTCTTCAGGTAAGCAAAGAGAAACCAGAAGAGACTCGCAAAGGTGAAGTTCTGAAGATGAATGCATACCTCGACTAAAAACAGCTCAAATTCATGTTTCTGGAGGCGGATCTTAGTTTCAGTGGTCATGTCAAAGCAGTAACTAAATCAGTACCTACCATCTTTAAAACATTGCAAGAATTCGATGTTTTGTTTCCTTGTTCATGTCTTGATCAGCAGCGGGGTGGATTATTGAAATGGTCTTCTCTCTGGCCTTCCCAAGAAGACCATTAGACGGCTGCAGCACATCACACCACTCCTCAGGTCCTTACACTGGCTTCCTGTTACATCCAGGATTGATTTTAAAGTACTTTTCCTCGTTTACAAATCACTCAATGGCCTAGGACCTAAATCCATGCAGACATGCTCACTGAATATAACCCTGACAGAGCACTCAGATCATCAGGCTCGAGTCAGTTCAAAGGTTCACACAAAACGAGGGAAGTCTGCTTTTAGCTATTATGCTACCCACAGCTTCCAGAAGAGATCAGATGTGCTAAAACTTTATAAGACATCTAAAAGTCATCAGTTTAGCTGTGCATTTACTGAATGAGCGCTGCGCTATGTCTGAGCTGACACTCAACTTAATGTAGAATCAAATATACATTTTTAATGTTTTTAAATGTCTTGTTTTAGTGATGTGATGATTTTACTTCCTTTTATGTAAAGCACTTTGAATTACCAATGTGTACGACATGTGCTATAGAAATAAACTTGCCTTGCCTTGCCTTACAGCAATGTCAGAATTACTCGATCCCTATTCATCCCTGCAGTTTTTAAGTCACTTGTTTGTACGGTAGGGCACACAACTGTGTTAAAACACAAGTAAGTCTTTGGAAACTAAACCAATTTAGCCCATGGATGAGCAGAAGCCGAGTGACAAATATAAGCTCTCACAAAAGCTATAGAGAATAAACTGTTTTATTAAATTAGGCAAACTAGGAAACGAGAGACAGGCTCTGTCTGAGCTGTTAAACTGGGAAATGGAGGTTTCAAAAAGTATTGAATAAAAAGGATGCTGTTTAGTGTGGTTAATGTGTATTAGAGAAAAAAATTTATTAATAATGATATACTAGCACTGCATACAAAAAAATGGTTCAGGTTAGGAGAGCTTTATCAGTCATTGAGTTATTAAAGAATAGCTAATCAACCTTAAATAAAGATGTTTACCCTGGTTTAAAAAACTACGTCAAGACCACACACACACACACCCAGCTCTTACTGCCCTCTAACACACAGACCGAGACTCCGGTCTCTTATCTGGAGAATGAACACCAGCAGAGCACAGAGTCAGCAAACACCAACACTACTGGTGACTTGTTATATGGTCTACAACACACTGAAACACATCTGGATCTGGACAGTGAAAAAAAATAGTTTAACAAACCAGTTTGAACTTTTAATGACATTTCACAATTACGTCATCTGTTCCAAAATCTTATTTTTCCTTAAGCAAACTGACAGCAAACCAGGCGTTTATAACATCATGAATATCTGCATGAGTTGAACATTTGCTAAATATATCCCACACACACACATTTGGCTCCCAGATGTCCAGCCAGTCACAAGAGTTTACTGCCAGTCTGCAGATATTGCAAGTTTATGGGAAACATCAAAGTCAAGATCCCTATAAAAAATATATAGAAAGGAAAAAAATATCAATAAAAGATAAAACCGCTGTAAATACATGCTGCACTGTTAAGTAGCTGACAGTCTTTATCTTTAAAAAAAACATGTTATTATTGTTAACTAAAACTATTAAAAACATTTTGTTCACTGAAAGCTAAAAATAAAATAAGTATTACATGAAAGTTCAAATTAAAATATAAAAATGAACACATTTAAAATGAAAAGTTCATTCAAATATTTGTATAAAGTCAATAATACTGAAGTACAGTAACACTGACAGACACTTACATTAAATATCAAACAAACACAATGTCCCGCCCTAGGAAAACAAACCTGACTCACTCAAGCGAACCCCTAGCACGGGACACGGGACGAGAACAAGTACTAGTCTACCTTGTTTAATATTTCTTTATATGACCTTTGAAACTTCAAATGCCCTGATATCTTAAAAACGTACATGAAGTTGTCACCTAAACGCGTGGAGAATGAAACAGCAGTGTGTTATCTCAAAATATTCAAATGAATGAAGCTGGTCACGGGTGAACGCATGTGACCACACAAGACGTCGCTTCTTTCAAACGTTTCTCAGTTTAAGAGTAAGTCGAGTAAACAGTTTCAGTGTACAGTACTGTACAGATGCAGAACAGGTTTTAATCGCTGAGGGAAGTTGAGTTAGGGACGTAACGGCTATGTTGCCAATGTAATTGCTATAGTGTGTTTGGCAAGGAGGGTTGTGACAGTAATGTGCAACGTCCGGGATCATATTGAAGCCACCCAGCATAACGAAATCAAATAAGGAACCTCAGAGAAACCCAACAAACACAACAGTGAGTCCAGAGCTGGTTATAGACCTGCGTTTGACGGTCAGACATACTCAACCAGGGCTACGTTTCCCAAAAGCACTGTGAGCCTGAGTCCATCGTACACCCATCGCTACCAGTGAGCTACGATCAACTTAGGTTTACAATGCTTTTATGAGATTAAGCCCAGGTCAACCTCATTTAAATGTTACATTAATCAGACAAATATTCCAGAGTAACTGTCGTAATATGTTTATAGGCTATTTATTACAGGTTCCTTGTACCATATCAAAGTTAAAGACTGATATTGTACCTTTTTCTGGAAAAATTTGAAACTTGGAATTTGCCAACAAATAAAATAAAACTAAAAAACAATTAATTTACCTACAATTACAATGCAAGTACTTATGTCATTTAAAACATAGCCTATAAAAGGCAACATACATGCATATTAAACCAGTGTTCTGGATTAAAAAAATAAATAAATAAGTAAATAAAAAATAGACCCTGACAGCTTGAAAAAATATATAGGAAAAATTTGATATGCAAAGAAATAGTTTACTCAAAAATAAAAATTTTGCTGAAAATGAGCATCCTCGGGCCAAAGATGTTGAAGAATATTTCGTCCAGACTTTCATTTAACATATTGTGACAAGCTGCTTCTTTGCAAGAAACAAATCCATCGTTAAAGCATTTTAAATTGTCGCTTATGGCCAAAATATGAGTCATTACTAATGCTTCCCACAGTGGAAAAGTCCCTTGTTATCCTCTCACAAAATCCACTGACGTTGTTTAAACATTAGTTTCGGTGCTTGATCTGTGCTTTACTTCTTCCCTGATTTGGACTATTCCTTTAAAGAAACCCAACAAGCACAAGAGTACGCCTGAAACCGGCTACATACCAGCTTTTAAACATAATCAAACCAAACCAGAATGAACAACAAAGAGTTGTTGTTTGACTACTTAACTACAGATATCACCAGTGTTCTGTAAACTGTGTTGTTTTATCACGCACACTTAATACCTAGCGCTGTATGATGTTAAATCAAATATGATTAGATAACAGAATTTACAGAAATAGAGCATTTTAAAGTAAATTTACACAAATGACCGTGATTGTAAGAGTAAAACACTGTAAAAATGCTGCAGTAAAAACCTGTTAAATGGTTAATGGTGAAATCCTGTAAACTGAGATTCCCAGAATCCCCTGCAATGCATTTCAAATTTAGTTTGAATTTGACGTATTTTCTTTGAAATAACTCTACTCCTACTTAGTTTTTTCTTAGTGGTTATGTAAATGGATGAGTATTGCATATTTCAGTTTAATGAGTGTTTAGTTTTGTGTGAAGGACTCTGAACTCCTTCTATATATGTTCATATTTAAAAGAGGCATTGGTTCATCATGTGACTTTCTCATCATCACTCTACATCAGTTAATGAAATTACCGTATTTAACTGTAAATGTAAGTTAAAACCGTAAAATGTTGTTACCGTATTTTTTTACGATCGAAATCTGGCAACCACAGCTACAGTTGTTGTTTTTCTTACCATAAGTGTTAAAAAAATGTTTTACTGCCATTTAAAACCACTGATAGAGAAAACATAAATGGGCTAGACCTGTGTGACAACTAGCCCCATTCTTCTCTATACTGATGCGAAGCATGACTAGAAAAAAATATATACGTGTATGTGTAAAACATATGAAAATGTGAGAACTTTTCAAAGGCCAGGAAAACACGATGCCACAATTCCGCCTTATTTCCAGCTTTCCATCACCGTGGGAAGCCAGTAATCCAGTGCATCCAGAGACACAGGCTTCATCAGAACCACACCCACAGCACCAGACATCACAGACCCACTGCAGCTCAGCATCTCCGACCATCAAACCACTGCACATCACATCAAACCGACCGCCGGACGACTGACAGCGCTGCGTCATCGTGATTGACAGCCGAAAGATGAAAGAGAACCGACACCAATCGAGGACCTACGCCGTTTACAAAGCATCACGAGCGCAGATGTCACTGCTACATTACAGAACCGAACGCTATGAATTAAACATGGGAGTGTGTGATGTTGCAAGGACAGGATTAATAAACTCTCTCCGGTGAAAGTGTCTACCAAATTCATTCACTGCGCTCACACACACTACCATTTGCATTAAATGATTAATTGATTTGATAACAGTGAAATACCGTGTGCAGTGTGTGTGCAGGCGAAATGTGCTGTGATCCTGGTTATAAATGAACATTTGTTCGTACGATCCCCAGTAACTTGCCGTGAGAGTCTCAGGTGTCCGCGGTCCAGCAGGCCAAATATGTGTCCTTAATTCCGCTCTGCCCAGAGAAACACGGCATCTGACAGCAGTTGCGGAAGTGTAGATGAGGGTGGTGTGTGTTGATGCTGTTATAGTGGTGACAGGCAGCGCTGCGTTAGTCTCCACTACACATGCAAGAGAAACCCGAGCGAAGCCTACTACAGTGAAGGTCTCGCGCTTAATATTCATGAGCAGCGCTCTCGCTATTGGACAAGAGCGGTGCTGCGTCAGCGTCGCGTGCTTAATATTTATGAGCCCAGATTTGGGACGGATTAATACACGTCAGCTGCACATAACTGATATTCATAACACAAGCCTTAGTCATAGTACGATCTGTAATATCACCTAACACCTCCACGCCCACAGTCCTCAGCAAACCCTCATAATTAGATAAAAATGATAGCGGTGTATTCAATTATTTTAATGTTAATTATTCAGAATCAGAATGGGCTTTATTGCCAGGTATGTTTACACATACGAGGAATTTGTTTTTGTGACAAAGCTCTGCAG
>JAUCMU010000026.1:1359045-1370364 GCA_032275025.1 Enteromius treurensis | reverse complement strand
AAAGAAAGACATGGACATCTTGGATGACATGGGGGTGAGTAAATTATCAGCAAAAGTTTTTTTAAAAGTGAACTTCTCCTTTAACATCAGCTCACACACCCAGTCGACATTCCTCTGGGGGGTGCTAAATCTCTCTTATTTAACCCTTTTTAATAAACTACAAAGACATTTATATGGGATTATTAGCAGAAATTATATCATGTTTAATATTCGCAGGACAATATGCTTGGAAATAATATTTAATGTCTTCCATTGGATTCCTTATAGTGTACCATTGCTCACAAGCTGGGTTTCGATACCAGCTTAATTAACGAATCATAAATTTCGGATCCAACCTAAAGAAATTTCCGAACCAGAGTTACGTTTACAATGCTGTCTGCTGAAATGACTTCACAAGTAATCCCGGGCTAGGTGACGTGTCTGTGCTCCAATGAGACACTGAGAGAGATGACACGTCTCCTTTCAGGAAATCCTCCGCAGTTTGAATGTAGCTGTTTAGCATTAAGCTCCATACAACATGTCCGCTGTGTGGAAATATTTTACAGTTGAAACGCCGCAAAGTAAGACCGCAACGTGCAATGTTTGCAAAGCCGTTGTTCCTTTGTTGTGGAACATCCCTCGCGACGTTCAACACCACAAATGTGATTAAACACCTGAAAAAGCACCACGAGAGATCACAAGGACTTTTTAAACAGGAGGGAGAAAGAAGAGAAGGGCCATCAAGAATCACATCTGGAATTATTCAAAATAAACTTCTAGCAGACAATGTAAAATCCAAAGGGATTACAGAGAAGTTGCTGAACTTCATCATAATTCATGACCAACCCTTATCGGTGGTGGAAAACTAGGGGTTTCGCAACCTGATTACACACTTGCAGCCCATGTATAGTTTACCATTTACGTTGCTACCTGAACTGTGCAACATAGTGTCAACCAAGTTAGCCGATAAGCTAAAAGGAGTTCCAGCCCTGAGCTTAACCACAGATATTTGGACTTCAGATGTCTGCCCAATGTCACTGATAAGTCTCGCAGTGCATTGGGTTGATTCAGATACACAGTCTCTGTAGTGTGGTGCTTCAGGTAAAAACGTGCAGGGGTTCACACAACCAAACTACAAATCGCAACCTCCAAAACCGAGATGTTAAATAACTGGGAGATCCATCTGAAAAAGGTGCATGTCATTCTGCGGGACAATGCCAGTAACATGAAAGCTGCTATGGAAAACATGGCAGTTCCTAGTCTGGGATGTTTTGCTCACACCATGCAGCTTGTTATGCACGAGGGGCTGATGTCACAACGCAGCGTTAGCAAACATCAGAAACATTGTTGCACATTTCAATCATTCACAACTGGCACAGTCTCACTTGGAAGATCTGCAGCGTGAAATGCAAGGTGCAAAAACCATGACCACCCCAGCTCATCTTGTTCAAGATGTGCAGACAAGATGGAACAGCTCTTTCTATATGATCAAGAGCCTTCTGACAGCAAAGGTACCCAAGCAGCAGTTATCCAAAGGCAAATGTTTTTGAAAGAAACCAACAATGAGTGAGCAAGACAGCCCTTTCCAGTACTGGGCAAACAACCATGCTCCCTTTCCTCTCCTTGCTGCTGTTGCAGTAAAGTTCTTGAGTGCCCCTTCAACTAGTGTGGAAAGCAAAAGACTGTTTAGCAAGGCATCTAATATTGTGGTTGAAAAGAGGAATTGTCTGACAGCAGAGAGAGCAGAAATGCAAATTTTCCTCAAAAAGAACTTGCCAGTGTTTAAGTGAGATTTGTTGAACACCATGTCACTCCCTCAGTCATTTTACTTTTTATTTTATTTTCAAGAATAGTTACAGAGACTCAGGGGTTAAGCTTATCCAGGTAGTCTCGCGTAGCCAGACCTTCAGACTGATGGCTGAAGGTCTGGAATTCATAGCCGCTTTCTTTGGCAATAAGGCACTTTGACTGACATGTCAAACAACCAATCACTGTTTGTTTCATTCAGCGTCACGTTTCGGGCCGTGGAAATATCCCCACAACAACAGACCGGCGTGCAACACGCAAGTCAGCATAGAAAATCCCGATGAGATGCTCCCAGTACACATCTGTTTGAAGCATATCTCTTTACTTTTTAACACCCTCAAGCAATTCTGGAGAACCGAACACAATACTGAATAGGCCAGCTGCGATGTCAGCGTCCTTTGTTTCATGTTTGCCGCAAACGTGGCTGATATCCCCTTCTGAGTTAGGTACTTCACCTGTGCCTCAAACAAAACTCCTGGACATCTCTTAAAGAGTCGATGCCGTGAACCTCGCATACTTTTGAGAAGCCAACGTTTAGCTGATCTAGATAAATGCTCATTGTCACTCATGACAGTTTTTCTTCCGCAATCACACGTCTGCGCTTTGTTTCCTGGCAGACCAAAAAAAACGTGACACTCGCGTCCCCCAGAAATCCGATAAAATTCAACCAGGCAGATGACGACTTCGACATTCCTGAAGGGTTTCCAGTTATGCGTACCATATGCATCAGCCATTTAGCCAACATTCCGTGGGCGTGACGTCAGAGGCTGAGACTATTATCCAGGTCACCTTCAATGCCATACCTCACATGCTTGAATTGTGCTGTTCAAGTGCACACTCTAATTGATAGTGTTTGTGTAAGATGTTTACAGTACACTTATTGCACTTTTATTCAAAATGTTTGACTTTTGAAAACCTTATTTTGTTGCAGCTACACAAGCAACAATTTACTGAATTTATGTTGATCAGATGGACATTGTTCTATTTATAGTGGGAATTTAGTGGTGATTTATTTCTGTGCTGTTTAATTCATATTCATAGGGTTTGTTTCTCTGATGGTGTATATATTAAACTAGTATCTAGTAATCCTGTCTTGAAATTTAAATAAATATCCATTTAAACCCTTAAAGTTGCATATTTGTTTTCAGGATGGGATTTCTGCCGTTTTCTAACCTCATACTGACCTCAAGTTGCTTTTTGGGACATACTTTGCTTGTGGAGAAGTTTATTACAGCCTCATAAAGTCAAGAATAATGTTAATAATCATAGTGATATTAAAGCAAATGGAGCTCTGGTATCAGAATGGTATCGGTATTGGCAGATATCTAAATTCAGGTATCGGAATCGGAAAATGTGGATCAGTGCATCCCTATATCCAATGTAGTGTTCATTTCTTTCATCTGACTTTTACTTTTGGATGTATCCAAATGATTTGACATTTGACCAAAAAAAAAAAAAACTTGCCCAAGGCTGGCCACTAATGGGTCGTCTGCCAGAGGGCAGAAAATACGGAAATCTGTATTTATATTGAAA
The DNA here is from genome assembly GCA_032275025.1 of Enteromius treurensis. NCBI lineage: Eukaryota > Metazoa > Chordata > Actinopteri > Cypriniformes > Cyprinidae > Enteromius > Enteromius treurensis. The sequence goes on along the minus strand of JAUCMU010000026.1, from coordinate 1,367,046 downwards.
AACCACATCCCTGCCTTCTGACAATAGATTCACACTTTGATGTAGGTTGTGTGTCATCAATGGCAGTAGCTCATTGGAAAAGGATAGATTCATTGTTTGCACTAATAAATGTTGCTGCCAGCTGCAATAATCAATAAAATGCTGTTCCATATTTTAAGTTTTTGTGTATTGTCATAAATATCACTATAGGAAATATTCAGGGGCGGATTTAGTGAATATGGGGCCTCAGGCAAATATAGTAATGGAGCCCTACATTTGCACATATTTACTTGAATCAACCTTGAGTTTCCTTTTTTTGTTGTCAAAAAGTTGCTGCTGCACAATGGTGCCCCATATTTATGTCCAGTGATTTTACAGTTTTCATGTACATAGTATAATGGGATTCTTTTATTAACATTTACATTTATTCATTTAGCAGACACTTTTATTATTTCATGTTGTAGACAATGGAATAGCAATTAATTTACAGTTGAGATACAAGAAGTAGTCAGAAGTATACTTTATTATTTTACTTATTATATTAACTGACACAAACCTGTTTAGGTTACACATAGCCTAATGTGTCCATACTGTGTTCTGATGCAGCTTAATTCTCAGTATATGTTTTATTGATTTATATTTGTGTTTCTGTTGTCATAAAACGGGATAAACATGAAATAGTAACAGAACAGTGATCGAGTCGTCGTCTAATAAAATCAAACAGGCTACACATAAGAAAATGACAACAGCAGTGCTTGCATGTGAAATAAGGCGCAATTATTAGAAATGTGTACTTCGTTTAGTACTGAGATGTAAATTTGCAGACGCTCCCTAAAGCCCCCTAAATCTAAAACTAACTTTACCATGCTCCGTTAACACCGGTGCGTTTTCACTTTAAAACGGCTTTTAGAATAAAAATGATCTGCGTTTACACTGACGTTAAACCTTCCCCAAGGTTTTCAAACTAAAAGGGTCTGCAGCGTTTTCAGATGTTTTCGTTTTTTGATGGTGAAAAACGCCGGGATATTCGCGTAAAGTTATGCTTTTTAAAATGAAAACGCACCTAATGTAAGCGACAGTTTTTCGCTGAGAGGAGCAGACGAAGAGAGAGGAGCGCAGCGGGAAAGATCGAGACACCTCGCACTCGTGCGGCAGTCAGCTTCAGATACATACTATTTCCGTTTGCTACACGCAGGATACACACGAAGCACGTTCAACTCGGACACAACACCGTTACCATTCGCGTGTCCGTCTCATGAAAAGCATTTTGGGGGCCCCTTATCTTTTGGGGGCCCAAAGCAGTTGCCAGTCCGCCCCTGGAAATATTTTAGAAAAAATTGTGAAACTCTGAAAAATCTGTGGCATCGATTTGTGCAGTGCCACATTAAGTCAAATGCACCTTTTGTGAGGTCATGTGATCTCAACATCTGTCCACACAAGGAGACTCGCTTCATGACAAATTAAACCACTTACATTACAATCACGGGTTTCTTCAATAATATAAAGAAGGATCAACTGATTAAGTTCAGCTTTGAGAATGAAACCAACCTGTTTGTTCCTCAGTATCTTCATGTTTGACTGCTTCTTCAATGTTCATGTCTTCAATCTCTTCTTTAATAAATGATATATTTCTTGGTTCCTCAGTATCTTCATGTTTCAGACTGAATACTTCTTCAATCTTCATGTCTTCACTCTCGTCTTTAATAAACACCATCTTTGTTTGTTCCTCAGTATCTTCATGTTTCAGACTGAATACTTCTTCAATCTTCATGTCTTCACTCTCGTCTTTAATAAACTCCATCTTTATAACCGTACGTCACGTGGATCTCAGTTGGTTCACCAGGAGTTTTCTGTGTGTCTGGACACTTCACCCTGTTTAAGATCAGAATAATTAACAAAGAAAATTAAATCCAAACTAAATCTCTGAATGCGACTCAATCAGATCCCAGTTCAGCAGTCAGTGCTCTGGTAAAACTGAGAGCACACGACACGACTGTCAGGTCGATTATGAAAGGAATGTGGTCTTGGCAGCTGATTGCTCTGAGTTGTCGAACAGACCTGGTCCAACTCAGTCGCTTTGTTCAGTTCCCAAAAAAAAAAAAAACATGTGGTGTCTTAAGATTTTAATCTTATGATTCAAGAAGCAGTCGTTGCTTGTTTAATGTTTGCGACTGACAGCAGTGATTGTATGTGGCTTTGCAGTGAAGATGCGTTCATCACATATCATTCAGCATTAATTTTGTGATTTTTTAAGGCTGCAAATGAAATGTTTGTTCTGCAGTCAAAAATGTAGTATGAAAATAAAGCCTAAATTATGTCAGTGATTTCTCTCGTTTATAGGCTAATGTTTCCACTCGTCGTGTCGTGTGTCCAGCTTAAAGGAGTCATTCAGAGTGATAGATAAATTACCTCATAAGACTAGTACTCAGAACACAAATTAATGTCATACTATGCTTTTATCAGTTAAAAATGTTTACTGTAAAAAATAAAAATAAAAACATTAGTGAACTATTGGAATCAATATTATTGGAATAATATATTAGAGTAAACCCAAAACAAATATGATTATTATCAACTAAAGATGAAAGATTTCTTTTTTTACGCCAATCTGTGTTGTAGTTACAGCACTTTAAAAAAAAAGATAATAATAACCTTATGCACAGTAGGATAAACTTTTTCGTCCAATAAGACAGACAGTGGTTTTTTACTAAACTGCAATGGAAACTTTTTTTCTTTTGGCATTTACAGGTCACATGGCATTAACAAAAGCATCAAAGGAAATGCAGATCATATGTAGATCAGGTTTTGACCATTTTAACTCTGATCAGTAGCTATGTTTCCATCCACTATAGAAATGCAAATGTGTTTTAATTCTAAAAATGTGCATTTCACAAGTTCGAGACTTTTCTTTTGGATGCTCTGCTTCCAGTAGTGTACATTTATATCAGAGCTTTTATCCAATCATATTTCAGCAATCGTGTTGCCAGTGTCTTACAAATCTGCAGAAGGCCTTCAGAATCAACAGCGAAGGCTTCTGCAGCTTAAAACCAATGGCAGTGAAAACGTTGGATTAACCAATCAGATTTCAAGTTGGGAGCCCCAGAACTATCTAAAGAAGAAAGCAGCACAGCGAGTGTTCTTTACGCATTTTAAAGCATGCCATGTGAACGACCCCAAAGTCTGTCTACACTGGACGTGACCGCTTCAGATGATTTTAACTTGTGTTAGTTCTCATGAATAGAAGGAGGTGCTATAATTACTGATTATAACCGCTTCTATTGTATTGTGTCGCCTCGCTCTGCGTCGCTCGTGTTCAGAATCAGAATCAGAATGAGCTTTATTGCCAGGTATGTTTACACATACGAGGAATTTGTTTTTGTGACAAAGCTCTGCAGTGCAACAGAATGACAGTGACAAGACAAGACACAGGAAATAAAAAGAATAACATACAAATATACAAAGAAGTGTACAAGTGTACATTATTGTATCTTAAACTGTAATCCTTACATATAATTTAGTGTATGCGGATACCTTAAGTATGTAGGTTTGTTGTTTTAATAGTAAATAGTAAAAAATGAGTAGAAGTAATAATACTAATGCAATCAAAAATTAAACAAAATTAAAGTCTAAAATTAAAAAGAGGTATCATTATATTAATTAATTAATAAATAATATAGCTATTTAATAAACGCTTTTAAATAAACATTTATATTTAATAGCACACAGTTCTAATAAGCATTCCCAACTGAAAGCAGGGAGAGGGGGAAATGTGGTTATAGCAGGATTGAATGAATGAACACAGTCATAATGCAGCGGTAAGAGAGGGAGGAGCGTGGGGTTGACTGTGGGGCTTTGCTGAGTGAACTGGAAAATCAACCTCAGCCCCAGAAACATCACTAAAGTGCCATCATTCTGACCTAGATTTTCTTGTCTCCTTGCCTCTTTCCATCTCTCCTTGTATACGTATGTTGGAGTGCAGTTAAACACAGACATTACAGCATGCATGATTAACACCATATGCGGGCCACTTCCCCAGGCCTCTCTCTCGTTTCACAAAGATCAGAGCATGACATCATGAAAGTATGACATAAGAAAACAAGTATTTCAAAAACAAATTGTCTGTTGTCTGCAACTCAAACCTCATAAATGGGGGGGATGGGGCTGGACAGATGCAACACAATACATACAATTAAATTATCGTGTAAAGCTCTACATTTGAGTATTTGTGTCCTTGGTAGTGTATACACAAATGCAATGTTTCAAAGTACTCTGGCGTTTTCCTCTCTGTTCTTGTTTTTAATAAAGCGCTTAGATGGCATGAAAGAAAGCAGAGAGCTATAAACTCTTCATCACCATTATACTAGCCAGCAAACAGTATTCCTCCTCAGTAATCTTTCAAGTGTTGCTTAAGCTGATTATTAAGTTTTCTTGTCTAGATGGATAGCTCACAGACTTCATACAGTATATAGTCCATTTAAAGTTATTAAAGAGCATTATACTCATTTAAAATATATTTTGTGTATTTTTTTGAAGATTGTATAATTTATAGCATGCACATACAATAGAACTAATAATTAAAATAAATAAAAATGGTCAAAATTGTGAAAGCAATGTCATCAGTCACATATGATACAGGGAAAAAACATTAATGTAAAATTTAGTGGGTTTAATATATGTGGACACCACTCTCCTTCTCAGTGTGTGGAACTCATAACAAGCTCTTTATCTTAAACCCGCCCTAAGCTGCATTACTCAACGAAGCTTGTAAAGTGTGTGTGTGTGTGTGTGTGTGTGTGTGTGTGTGTGTGTGTGAACCTTCTGTTCAGTTAAACCCTAGTACAAAGTCCAACTCAAGTGTGGCAAAGACATCTCTTTTCCTTGTCGCAGCTGAATCTGAACACAGTAATGGACTGACAACTACAGAAACCCATGTTTACGATCTTCATGCCGTCTCAGATGCTGTTACTTTCTCCTCTTCGTTTTTAAAGAACACGTTTTAAAAACACTTCACTGGCTGATATGACACTTGAAAGATAGTAAATAACGGATTATAAGAAACATATACGACCCTGGTGGTCAGTAAATGTATCTTAGCTGTACATCATATACAAGGGAAAGCAATCTTCTCCTGCTGCTCTGGCTTGTCTGTTCAGTAATGCAGCAAGCTCTGTCCCCATGGTTACAGCACACATTCCTCATCAGCACACACTCACACACTGAACCCTATTACACACAGCACTCAGTTTAACATGTTGAACTTATATATGGTTGTTGCTTGTTGTGATAAAATCAGATCAAATGAAACTGTATGGATTCTAATGCGGTTTTGCTTGCTAGTTATATAATGCATGGTGAAGTAATAATTCCAAGCTGTTTTATATATCAACAATAAAAAATATGTTATGCAAGGGATATTGTGATGCAAAATGTAAAAATGTTGCTTGCATATAAGTTTATTACAAAAAATGAAAGTAAATAAAAAGTAAACTGCAGTATGCACATTTATGAAATATGCTGCTGCTTGTTTTGTTTTATTTACTATAGCAATCAAACCACCGATGCCCTCTGTACTGTACAGTTCGATCTGGTCGTGAGCTTCAACTCAAATCAAGCAAATAAAATAACATACTTGAACTGTATGGAGTGCAAGACTCAATCCAATTATTTTGTCTTTGTGATATTTACTGTATGCATTTCATGAAACAAACTGTTTTCCATTCAAAACATTCAAATTCTTATTTATATCATGCTTCTTTTTTGTTACTGATCAAGCCTGGAAGATTATACCTCAAAGGACCCTATGTCTTACAGGTAAACAGTATTGTTGATGTTTTAATCTTCAGAAGGGGTGTATTCATTTTTGCTGAGCACATAAGCTTTTAAACAGTAAAAATTATCAATTGATTATTTTGCTGTACTTGGATATAACAGGTACACTGTAAAATAAATTACTGGAAATTTACTGTAGATTTTGAATTTATGTTATTTACGGGCGACGGTTTGTTCAAAGATAAATGAACATTAAAAAGTCTTTATCTTTACAGGTAGAAAATAAATAAAATAACAGCCTCATGCAAAGCATTTCTGGGAACCAATATCAGAAAAAAACTGAAAAAGGTTGATGAGGATTTCTCGTTCCCAAAATGCTTTGCATGAGGCTGTTTTTAATATTCTGTAAAGATACAAACTTATTAATGTGTAACGTTCATTTATCTTTGAAAAAACTGTTTTTAATAAATTTGATAAAAAGTAAATTTGCTATAAATTACTGGCCTACATCCAGCTGCAGGTCCTGCTTTAATTTAATAAATTTAAAAGTTATAATTATCCCGATAGCCTTCAGTAAAATCAAGTGTCTAAAATTATTAAATATATTATTATATATATATTTTTCTTATAGGCCCATGTATTTTTATTTCACACTGACAAAACACTGTTTTTTTTTTGGCCTTTTAAATGTCCATTATATTTTGAGTCAAATTCTTTTAATTAATCAGTAATTTAAAATAATAAGCCATTTTAGCCAAACCGCCAGTAGATGACAGCAAATCAGTGTTAATAAGCGAGTCATTGCGATTAATCTGAGTTATTAAAACAGTTGATTTATTCAGGAACAAAAACAGGCAATATGGTGTCTAAAACATAAGTCTGTTAATTAACTTTTTGTTTATTGAGCTGTTATAAAAAATAAATCAATATTACATTTGTAATCATATTTTTTTGCAGAAAGTACGTTTGGGTGAATTTGATATGAATTTATATATACATGTAGGTATATAAGGGGTATAAAATAAATGCATTTTATTCTCAGGAGTCAGGAGACTCTTCAGTCAATAAATAAGAAAACAAAGTAACTGGCGTTACTTGAAAAAGTAACTCAGTTATGCAACTCTAAAATGAAAAAAGTAATGCGTTACTTTACTAGTTAGTTTACTATTACATAACTCTCTACGTTACCCCCAACACTGGTTATCTTTTCTTTTTTATTCTTGCAGCACCAAAGCAGAATTAATATAAGATCATTATTTTACAACTTCTGTTTTTGTGTGTCTTAAAAAAAATCAAGGACATTACATTCATTTTATTTTATTTTATTTGAGCTTTATAAGCGACTTTTATTTTGAAAATCTCGGGAGCCAGCAACAGGAAGTTGAATTGTACAATGTCAACATTCCGCTCCAGTCAGTCAGTCAGCAGGGGAGGGTTTATTAGTGAGCAGCATCTGGACGGCCTCTGCTCTGTGTTCATCACTGGCTTTAGTTATAGCCTGTCTGCTGTCAGAGAAGACTAAAGCAACAAGGGTTGTAATGACAACTCTGATACACTTATGATGGAGTGATAGAGAAGCTCAGGTAAGAAAAATAAGCGACAGATTACAATACAATGATTAACCGCGGACTCGCTGTGTAGTTTCGTTTATGTACTGTATGTCATTGAAGAGCGTCACAGAATTTAAGCGTTTGGAAATGATCGGAGGTGTTTTGTTGGCTCCTCCGTGCCTGTTGATTGTGTAACTTTACTTTCTGTTCCGCCGGTCAGTAGTGAAGGTGACACGGCTGAGCAATGACAGAATGACATCTCTGAGTGCTGCAAAATGCACTGTAGTAACCTTTCCTTATATAGTTTACATGATACTCAGCAGTAGTTGTTGTTGTAATTTATAGTGGGATCTCCCTAAAACCTCTCAGAATGCCTTTGATTGTGTCTGTGTGTGTTAAGTTAATGTACTGTACCTGAATCAATAGTTAGCACAGTATAATTTAAAAATAGCGGCGTGAATAAGATTTTTATGTAGCAAAACTTCACTTTGGGTTTTAAAATGTAGTCACTAGCCATATTAATAAAAATAACAAATCGCAACTATAATTTTTTTTATTTTTTTATTATATATTACTTTGAAAATTGTGAAAAGCACAACAAAGCATAACAAAGTTATATATATATATATATATATATGTGTGTGTGTGTGTGTGTGTGTGTGTGTGTATATATATGTATATATATATGTGTGTGTGTGTATAT
>JAUCMU010000026.1:1336363-1358945 GCA_032275025.1 Enteromius treurensis | reverse complement strand
CATATACATATATATATATATACATATACATATATATATATACATATATACATATATATATATATACATATACATATATATATATACATATATACATATATATATATATATACATATACATACATATACATATATATACATATACATACATATACATATATATAAATATACATATATATATATATATATACATATATATATACATATATATATATATATATATATATATATACATATATATAATATTTAATATATGACTTTCCGTTATTTTAAAAAGCACTTATCACAAATTTGGTGTCTGTTTGTTTTAGGCTTGGAAATGGATGGCTCTCTTCTTGAATCTCCACTACCACCCCCAGCATCCCCTGTCCCTACCGCTTTCTCTGCGTCTGGGCACAGCGTTCATCCAGTGTCCTCTTCTTCAATGCCCAGCCCCTCCCCTTCAACCGTGACTTCACCCCCTGCCTCACAGACGGGTCGATCCCAGCTGAATGCAGCCAGAAATTCCCACACTGCCTTTCCAGGACAATCATCTTTTCCTCTACAGGGTACAGAGTTATTCTATGTTGGGTAGCTCAGATGTCACATGATGGGATTCCCCAAGTTCTTTGCCTCATGAGTTCAGATCTAAGATTACACACTCACCAGTCTTGTTATTATTAACTAAAATAAATAAAAACAAATCTGTCATTGAAATAAAGCTGAAATTAAAAAATAAATTATATAAACAATAAAAATATCACCACATCTAATCAGATTACTAAGACTGATACACACACAAATGAATGCAAAATTATTTATATATATATATATATATATATAAATAATATTTTTAATGACTAAAACTTAAAAATGAAAACATTTTTAAGCTAATTTAAAATATTTATAAAAGCTACAATATATAAATAATTCTACAATAATGCTGACATGCACAAAACTTGTCATAAATAGTACAATAAACTGTAAAAAATGCTTGTCAAGACTAGATTGTTTTTGTCTTGTTTGCAGCTAAAATATAAAAAAATAATTAAATGTATATATGTTGTCATAAACCTTTCTTCTTTATGATTTCTGCTTCTACCAACCAAGGAAGTGTAGTAATAAAGATGCATTTAACACATCGCCTGAACACTGATCTGCTTTACAAACAGTTGCAAATAAGTTGGCGAAGGTAGTCAGTCGTAAAGCAGGTCTGATTTGAAAAACAAATGTGCGTAAAAATCTGCCCTGTGAACATCGTAAGTGTAAACTGGATTGGTTCGCCACTATACATATTTGTTGTGACAGCATAATACATTTATTTGTATGTGTGCTTCTTCTCATTTTCTAGGGGAAATCCCAGAGGAACTGAGCATAGACGATCTTAAACAGAGGGCAAAGAATGGGGACACCAAAGCACAGACAGAGGTCTACAAACACACTGCATGTCTTTACTGTAGTTAGAAAAAAAAAAAAATCTTACACTGTGTTTTTGGACAGATTGGCAGATACTACTTGAAATTAGCAGAGCAAGAGGATGAGGAAGTGAATTCTGTTACTGCCGTTACATGGCTGCTTCAGGCAGCAAAAAATGGACGGAAAGATGCAGTGAAACTGCTACAGCGCTGCCTCCATGACAGAAGGGGTAAAGCAGATGATATCTAGATTATAAAGATGTGACATTCCTGAATCAAATATATCATGGATTAATTTGTGGCAGGCATCACAGCTGAGAACAGAGAGGAGGTGTGTTCGCTGGCATGTGAATCTCGTTTCCAGCGCAGTGTGAGGAAAGCAGCTCTGGTAATGTACTGGAAACTCAACCCAGAGAGGAAGAAAAACATCACTGCCGCTGAACTTCTGGAAAATGTGAGCCAGCTCAACTCTGAGACAGGTGAAGCATCAGCAGTCTGTTGTTTGGACTGTAGATGTCCCCAACCCGTATGCTGTTAGGATTCATAACTTTTAACTCTAAAATGAAAATGTGATGTTCATTCATTTGTTTGTGTAACATCCGAGATATAGCTGACTTTGTTTCTTCAGTAGAACACAAACAAAGATGTTTAACTCAAACCTGTGCAGTCTGTCAGTCACATAACGGGAGTCAATGGCAACCAAACGTTCCAAAGCTCAAGGAGTCAAAAAAACATACACAGACCCTGCGACTCGTGACGATACACTGAGGTGTTAAGATACGAAACGATCAGTCTGTGCAGAAAACTGTTCTGAGTTCATTCACAACATCCAGCACGTGAAAGGTCAGCGCACATAGATATAGACGTAGATCCTTACGTATCGCGGCCCACAGAAACGCTCAATAATGAGGCATCTTTGTGTATATATGTGTGTGGCAGCGTCACGTGCTGGATGTTGTGAATGAGCTCTAGACACTCAGAGATTGTGGTGAATACGAGGTAAAAAATGATATAAATACTGTTCGGTTTTATGCACAGACCGATCATTTCGTGTCTTAACACCTCAATGTATCGTCACGGGCCGTAGGGTTTAATTTAGTTTTGTCTGTGAATGTGTTTTGGACTCCTAGAGCTTTGGAACGTTTGGTACTCAAGGGTTTGAGTTAAAACTCTTCGTTTGAACAACAGTTTGGACAGGACGCTTTTCTATTCTGACAATGCATCTGTGTATAAGGTTCAACTTGACTGGTCTGCAGAAAGGAAAGTCCTAATCCTAGCTGAATACCTCCTGGTGCGACTTTAAATGCAGACCCTGGGCCAAAATCTCATCACCAAACACCAATGAACTCTTCATTTACATACTATATGGAAGTATTGGGACGCCTCCTCCTTTAGTACAGAAAAAGGCACTTCTTAAACTGGCAACAAATATGAAAAAATGTATTTCTATCTCTTTTGCAACAGGTTTGGAAGTGTCTGAAATGGCTGTACCCATATGTGCAAGTCGTTTGCGTTTGGTGATGAGTTTTTGGCTCAAGGTCTGCATTTAGAGTCACAGCAGCGGGGTTCAGTTGGAATTAGGACTTTGCTCTCTGTGGACCAGTCAAGTTCTTCCACACAAAATTAGAAGCACTCCCTAGAGTATAATTATTATGCTTAAACATTAAGATTTTGAAATGACCGAAGTAGTCAAACCTGTGCATTAGAAGGGGGTGCCAATACTCTTGGCAATGTAGCGTATCTCCAAAACATTTACAGTAACATGCTTGTGTGTCCTCCTCATCCTCCTCTAGATGGTGCTCCCAGCAGCCCTCTCTCAACCCCAACACAGAAACAAAGAAAAGTTTTGGAGACTTTAGTCTTAAGAGATGGTGAATGCATTTTTAAGACTTCTGTTGCACTCTGTACGTGATAATATGCATACTATTCTGAACTTGTGTGTCTGTTCTCTGGCAGGGATTGACTGTATTGGTGTAGAAAAGTTTGTTGAGAATACTAAACAGTTTGCTGAGGGTATTTCCCCAACTCCTGCCATGGAAATGGTCACAGGTGACGACGATGACGATGATGAAGGGCTAGTAAAGAACCCAGATGAATTGCCTTTGCATCAGAAGGTGTCATTACATTTCTTCTTAAATCTATGTGTGTGAAAACGTGGCGAGATGACTCATTGTGTACTGCCTACATGGCCAGCTGTCCACACAAATGGTATCCTAACCAAAGTGGAATCTCCTAAGTACTTGACGGTGTATGCTCTTCATAGACAAAAGGTGCTGATTACACACAGGATGTTGGTTAATGCGCCAATGCATGAGACGCCATCTGGTGTCTGTCACCTTTTTCACCCATGATGAGTTTGCATCCCAAATCGAATTATTAATTTTAATGGGACAGTTCATCCAAAAATACGATTCGTTAATACGACTCTTCGGTCACTCGCTATACAAGATAAACAGGCTTTTGATTCACTTATAAATAAGAGATTGATCAACGCGCATACATAGTGTAGAGCACATCAAGTACATCCACAGATGCTCGAACATGCTTGTGTGATGCACAAAAACCAACCTTCTGTATCAAGCAATTAAACCTTTTGGTTGTGTGGATTGTTAAGAAATAGGCAAAAATGTATGTTTTAAGAATAAACGAAAGTCTCATGGGTTTGAAAGACAATGACATGTTTATTTTTGGCGGACTATCCCTTTAATGACTACAAATTCTTAATATTTCTGACAGTTGACATCCCTGCTATTTATTTATGTTTTGAGACACAGCCAATGTTATAGAGTGCTAACAATTAAATGATTTATTTTTTTGTATCATACCCACAGGTGTTGAAATTTCCTCTTCATGCAGTGATGGAGGTGAAAGAAGTGTTGATTGACTGGGCGTCACGTGCTGGCATGCAGTGGATTAGCGCCCTCATACCTACTCATCATATCAATGCCCTCATCTTCTTCTTCATCATCTCCAACCTAACCCTGGAGTTCTTTGTCCTTGTCATTCCCCTCATTATATTCTACCTCTCCTTCGTGTCAATGGTAATCTGCACGCTCCGAGTCTTCCAGAACAGTAAGGCATGGGAGAACTTTCGGTCGCTGACGGCCATGTTGTCTCATTTTGAGCCAGGGATCGACCTTGAGCAGGCCGAGTCCAACTTCACGTGGACCCACCTTGAGCCATATCTCTACTTCCTCCTTTCTGCGCTTTTCCTCATCCTTTCATTTCCCGTGGCGGATAAGTCCTGGTTGCCCTGTTCGGAACTGGCTACGGTCGCAGTCTTCTTCACTGTAAGCAGCTACCTAAGCCTACGGCCCACAGCGCAGCAGCATGCCAAACATGCTCTGCTCTCCCAGGTTGCCTCTGCCGTTTCTGCATTCGTGAATCAGCTGCTGGGAGGCTGGGTGGGTCGTGTAGTTGGTGGCGCTTGGTTCAGCATGCACCTTGGTGATCAGTTGGTACTGCATGTGGGCGTGCCTTGTGCTCTGTATCTCTACCTCCTCTACCGTTGTTCACGGATGGCCACGGCAGGTGGTGCACGCGGCACCTACTGTGTGCTTCTACCCTACCTGGTGTGCTTCATCTGGTGCGAACTGTCCGTGGCGCTTTTGCAAGAGTCCACTGCATTGGGGCTCATGCGCACAGCTGTGGGCTACCTGCTTTTTTTCTTCGCTTTGCCGGTGTTAACGCTGGCTTTAGCAGCCGTGATGCTGGCGCAGATAGTGCAGTGGTTCCTCTCACTGGAACTGACCAAAATGGTCGTAACGGTGTGTGTCTGCGTGCTGCCCGTGCTGCTGCGCTGGTGGACGCGTTTCAGCGTGTCGCCCATGGCGGTGCTACGCTCTTTGCGCCACAGCAGCGTGGTCAAGTTGATCCTTGTGTGGATTTCGGCTCTGGTGCTCTTTAGCTGGTTCTACGTGTACCGCTCGGAGGGGAGGAAGGTGTACAACTCTACCCTAACTTGGCAGGAGTACAGCGACCTGTGCGGTCCCCGTGCCTGGAAGGAGCGCAACATGGCACATGCCCAGATCCTCTGCAGCCACTTGGAGGGACACCGGGTGACATGGGAGGGCCGCTTTAAGTATGTTCGTGTCACTGAGATTGAGAACGGCGTGCAAGCCGTCATCAACCTTCTACCCGTCTTTATAGCGGACTGGGTCCGGTGTCTATACGGCGAGGAGTATCCCGCTTGCGAAGAGACCCAGACAGGACCCGCCGAACCACTGTGTCAACTCAAGGCCCTTGCAAATCACAAGTGCCACGTCAAACGCTTCGACTACTACAAGTTTGAAGTAACTATGGGAATGCCGCAGAAGGCGCGCAATGGAGCACAAGACTTTGAGGATGCCACCAAAGACATTGTGCTGCGGGCTAGTAATGAATTTCGCCGTGTCTTGCTTGCCCTCAGCTCAGGTAGCGTGGTGGAGTTCAGCACGGTCCTTGAGGGTAGACTGGGCAGCAAGTGGCCAGTGTTTGAGCTCAAAGCCTTGCGCTGCAAGACATGTGCTTCTCCGCTTGTACCAATTCAACGACAGGTCAAGATTGAGCACGACTGGAGGGTCAACGCCAGAATTGCCTTTGCTTTCGCCTTCAATTTCCTGTTCCGCCCTCTGCTCTCAGCTGAGGTCGACGGTACTGTAGCTACTACAGAAGTATCTGTGTGAAGCTAGTTTTTGACCGCTGACATACACTGCAGTATTAGATTGAATTTCTAAGTGCAAGGCAACTATAGATATTTGATAAAGTGCTTTTGATAAAAGCGCTATTAAAACGCCAGGGGCCTTGTCATCTTGTTTTGTCTGTTCCACGTATGGAAGTGAATGGCTTTCTGTAGCACCTGTCCATTTCTCTTCCTGGAGGGCCACGGTCCTGCACAACTGCCTTGTTGTTTCCTATAATCATGTAGACCTTCATTGGCTACTTTGGGTGTCTTTAATTAGGGTTAAAGCATGAAAGTGGTCCTCCAGAGGCAGACTTGGACTCCCCGGTGCTACAGAAACCAAATAAAATACCACTACAATAATTGAATTCCCCTTTAACGATTTAATCAAAAGTTTAGGAATATAAATATGCTTATCACGGGGAAATTGAAAGCCATTTCCAAAAACCAGTGCATACTACAGTACATCCATTTTACTGAGGGCTTTGGCATGTCTGATATTATACTTAATTTAGTTAATGTATCAGAAGATAATTCACTACTGTTTGGGTGTGTGCCTGTTTTATTATTATTATTATTATGCCATAGATGTTTCAAAAGTATCTTTTGAAGATTTAGGTAACTTATATTTTAGGGCATATAGAACAAGTGTGTAAATCATTAACGATTTTTCTGTGAAAATACTACAAGTTTTTCTTAGACGTGCCTAAAGATATTTTTATTTTCTATAAGTTTGGGATTATTATTATTGTCTTATATATATATATTAATAATAGGATCTATTTGAGATTTTAGTAGACATTTGAAACCTTAAAAATTGCTGAAAACATGTTTGATTGTTTGGCTGCATTGAAGGTACAATCTGACCAGTACATTGCACAATATTAAAACACTGTATGTAGTGACTGAATTTGTTCTGTGTGAAAAATCTAGTTTTTATTTGCAGTACTATAAATATGTGAATGTGCTACCACTGCGTTATATAACAGTCAATACTAAAGTGCCACTCACATTTAACATTCCTATATAACCAAAGAGAAGCCACCCACACATGTCCACATATGTTACCTCTCATTACCATCTCATTAACAGAAACGCACTGTATTGTGCTTTCTGTCCTGCTATGATTTCAGTGAATATTCCACCTTATTCTGTAGACTTGTGGGTTGACCAGTAAACAACAATACTTAACCACTTAAAAAACAATATAAATCTGCTATTATGTCTGCTATCCTCGAATGTACAACATTTCTTCAGAGAATGTAAAAATGCAGTTTTATGCATTATGCAGAATTAAGTTTTCAGATACCTATGAACAGTACAACCATTAGATGGCAGAATAATTATATGCACTCGAATGCACTAGTGAAAGCCACCTTCTATATTTACCGCTGGTTCAAAAGGGGAATTATGCACCATTTCAAAATGTGTTTAGAAAGTGTATTTTCATCTAGTAAATGTCAGGTATGGCAGAGATTTGGGATTCACTGTGCTGTTTTTTAGTGGGTTGACACATTTTTTATTTATTATTATTATTTCTGCACCCGAAAATAAGGGAGGTGATTTCCTATAAAGGTGGAAAAAAACCCGCAAAATTATTTAATCCATTTTAGTTTGAATACTTTCTGTTAAAACTGGGTGTAGGACATACGTGTAGATACTGTACATGTTTTATGTGTATGTTTTTGCTATTACCTGATTGTCCCAAATATTAGGCGGTGATGTTAATGATACACCTGCAACAACAGATGGCGCCAGATATGTGTAAAGCGAACGTGCACCTAGGGTGAAAGTGACCCACTGTTTTAGGGCTGTCAAACTCAGTTCCTGGAGAAACAATATTGTACTGTGTTATGCCATTTAGCTTAGTGTTTGTCAACTGGTGGGGTGAGAATCAGAAGTCACAAGACTGTTTGAAGAGGTTTGCGGAGTATGCAATCAAAGAATAACAATAAACATACTACGATTTTCTGATGTGAGATGTTAATTTTGAAAGACGTCTTCTTATCTTTGTTCATATAAGCTGTAGTTGACTGACAGGCAATGCAACAAATCATGAGTAACACTTTATTTTAAGATGTGCATTATACAGAGTAATTATCTAGTAAGTGCTTAGTAGTAGCCGTTGCACAAAATGTACTTACCATGTAACTATGTTATGGAACAGTTTGTAATTATGTAGCTGTAACAGACAGTTACCTTTCTAATTACATTAAAATGACAGAATATTACACAGACATAAGCTACTTAAAGTATCTGTGTAACAGTAACTGTCTGTTACATTATCATAATTACAAACTCTAATTACAGGCTGTTCCAAACTATCTTACATGATAAATAATGGCTAGTCTGTACTAATAGTAGTTGCCAATAGTACCCTCGTGGACGTATTTTAAAGATTCTTCTGTATGGCAACTTTTAATAATTACTTTCAATACATACTTTTAAGAATCCAGCATTTAGTTGATCCTGATAAGCGCTCGTCATCCCAGGTGGAAACACAATGGCTTTCTTCTTCCACGTGGGCTTTGGCATCTTTGTTTCCTGGTGGAATGAGCGCAAAACATACGTCTGAAAATCCTGTATAATTTAACCAACTGATGACGACTTCAAAACCCCTGAAGTGGTACCAATTTTCGTATTGAAATTCTTTGTTATTATGTATATTTTTATATGACTCTGGTGGCACATCTTGTGGAAACATTTTACTCATAAGCCATAAATAGTTACTTAATTCTACAACATTTAAATTATTTTAAAAAATCTTAGAAAAATGCGTGTCCCTAAATCCTGCATCAACCCTGTTACCAAACCATATTTTACCTTTCAATTAGTGGAATTATGTCTGAGAATTGTGTAAGTTACAGGAAGTGATGTCACTTTCATTCACTGATAAGATCTGAAGCACTGAAAAGTATCTGTGCTCTCTCTAAAAATTATATTTTAATCTAAAAACTTCTTACACCAAGAGTTATTTTGTAGAACATCAACTCTGTTGCCACAATGTCAAAAAGGAAACAGAATTTGTTACTGATCTCACACTGGGTTATTTAAAAGCTCTTTTAATTATGTTTCATTAGTGGCATGTTTTCTTAGCAAGTGGAGTTTTTGGACAAAATAAAATATAACTGTAAATTGTTACATTATTGTCTCCATTGTAAGTCTACCAAGGTAACAGAGTTGACGTTGACAGGCGGGGAAACCAAATGTAAATTATAAATAAATATATTTATATATATATATAATCTATGGGATCTGCATGAACTTGTCTGGAAGCTTGAGTTTGTCAGCTATAGACATGCCAGACTTCTTCCAGACTTCCTTTTCCTGAGTAACTTGCAGAGTTACAGTGTCTGGCAGACATGTGGCTTACTTCATTGAAAAGCCAGCAATACAGGATCAGTTTCTGATTTTATTTAAAAAAAAAAAAAGCCTTTAAGAATACATAGAAAACTACTCAAACCAATGGCACTGGCTCAAGTGAAGGATTACCTGTTTAAACCACAAAACACATCCAAATGGATTGATTTCTCTTTCAATAATAATCCATGTGTCATACTGTGCTGCTTATGTTTTTATAATGATTAAATATGTTGATACTGAATCCATTATGATATGAAATAATATATGTAAAATTAAACATGGTATGAATGAAAAGTATAGCCTAATATTTGATCATTTTTACTTCACAAAAATGTGCTGAATATGCCCTTGGCACAAAAACTCTTAAATTCGTACCGATGGGATACTGTGAACCATTTTAAAGACATGGGATTGCTTTCAGTAGTTCGGTGCTATTTGTTCTGAATAAACATAGGCCAGGCCCACGAGGAGTCTGGTGAGTGAGCTCCAACATGTTTTGGGCAGCCGATGACTCTGGATGCATGACATTCATGCTTTGGGACTAGATGGCCTTTTTAGAGCATGCAGGGCAATCGCTGTCCGTACGCTCGATCTTAAATGACCAGTGACTGATTGAGCCAATGCCTATGAAGTAGAAACTTGCTTAACAGTGTCTCTTAACTAGATTAAGAATTCAATAATACTGATAATAGTAAAAAAAATTAAAAAAAATAATAATTTGGCAGCAGCTTTTTGCCATAGATGCTGTAAATTTTCTAAGAAAAATATGCTTTTTAAAGAGAGGAAGGTATCTTTTATCAAGGTTTGCGCCATCTATATTATATATTTTTTTTATATTTGTATATATATATTTTTTTATATTTCCTTATTGAAAAAACAAAAACATCTTTCCGAACTGATCTGTAATGGGGAAAAAAGAAGAATGAGTTTGAATGAGTTTTAGACTGGAACTGGTTGATGATCGATCACTTTAAAATATGTTGCTGTGAGCAGAGGTGGGAAGAGTACCCAAAAATGTAAAAATAGAAATATTTCTTTAAGTACAAGTTAAACTAATAGTCTGAATAGTTACTTGAGTAAGAGTAAAAAAGGTTTGGATAAAAAAAAAACTACTCAGGTAGTTAGTTACGATCAGACGAATCAGCGAGCAGCAGGGAACTGAACGAATCATGTAAACTGATTTGCGAATCTGCCAACTGGTTTGATCAAGCGTTTGAATGAATAATTTGCGATTGGTTCATTACCCAGAGAAAACTAGACGGCACGTTTTGGAATAAACCCATAATGCCCATTGGATAATCAGGCCCTGCCCTTAGCTGTTAGAAATTCACTGTAAACCATGGCTTCATGGGGTTTATTGCTTTAAACAGTAACATAACATTAAGTCACCATTGGAACGCTACAAGTTGAAACCCAGCCCATGTAAATGTGAATACCAGCGATTTCTTAAAAAAAAAAAAAAAAGTCCTGTCGTCACCTGTGCACAATGCATTTTGGGGCAAACTAGTCTGTGAAGGATCTTTCAGAAGTATCCTTCATTTGCCGAAAAAGAAGACAAAAGAGCCTTCAGATTGTGTAAGTGTCACGCAAAGGTGATGCGATCACCTCTGAATTGGGACGCCACTGAAGAGACATGCTCTCAGGACTGCACACACATGTATTGTCTGCTCCAGTTTGAAAAGAATAAGCCCTTTTTTAAGACTTCTTGACTCTTAATTTCCAGTCTGAAGCCCAAACACTCCTTCCTTTTGTGTCTGGTTGACCAAACAGATAACCCCAGCCCAAGATGTAATGTAAAATATGTTTTGTCTATATACAGGAGTACACAATATTTTTAAATCCGTAGTTTTACATTTAGTAGTTTATATTTGCAGTGCAACTGAAAAATGGCTATCTAAGTATTTAACATAAAAAAATCAATCATTAATAAATTACATCAACTACATTCTGCCGATGGCTATCAATGGCAGATCCAGAGAAGAGAAAAAAAGGCTGTTCTGAAGAAAAGATGGTGAAAAAAATATCTAAATGCAACAAAACACACAAAGAGAGAGAGAGAAAAACCTATTTAAAAGATTGAAAGGTTTTGGGCAGGAGTCCTGGATTTGCAAACTCATGTGTAAATGTTTTGTCAGTCACTGTTTCCACGAATGGCTCTTGACCCACATTTCCGATGTTTTTGTTGTCTGTATGTGGAAAAGTAGTGTTTGACACGTGATTTCTTTATAGACCATAAAAACTTCTATATAAACCAAACAATGTATCAAATTAGTCTTATTCTTGAATTATATATATATATATATATAAATGAGTTTGGCTTTGTTTCAGTCAGGTGTCCTGAGCCTTTTAATTTACCTTTGTTAAGTGAATCCATGCTGCCTCACTCACGTGCTTTACAAGATCACACGTGACACAGCACTGACCCCTTTCTGAACGTTTGGCCTTTCATCAAATAATGAGCCACACAATTCTGTCTTTGGAAAGAGTGATACACGTGAGATGTTATGATCATACGAGTACAGACCTTTCCATCAGGTATACAAAACAGCTACAGAGCTGGGTTTATAAGTGCGCAAAGCAAAGTACTACCGTGTGGATAAGTCCCATTATATTGAGCTTCTATTGACATTGTCTTTCATAATGGTCAGATCCAGAGGCCTCTGTCAGAGTATTGCAGGTTCATGAAAATGTAAGGTGTTCTTGCAGCTCAGTGTACAATCAGAACGGCGAGTTATAAACTCAGAATTGCGAGTCTTTTCTTTCCGCTGAAAATGGGACTTTATAACTCAAAATCATGCAATTCTGACCTTTTTCCACCTGGCTGCAAGTTTATATCTCACAATTCTGAGAGAAAAAGTCACCATGACCTTTTTTTTTGTTTTTTATTCAATGGCAGAAACGGGCTTCCATATGTTCTTCATCCAAAATCACTGCAAAAACGATACCTAAAAACATTGTCACGAATACATCAGCTCTTCATCTTTGAAAACACCCAACAATTTATCTTTAACTGACCTATGATTTCAAGAATTACAACATCATCTAGAACACACAGTTGTTTATAATCATAAATGTCTGAAGGAATGAATAAATTCACATGGTATGATTCTTGTTATTCTTCAGACAATGTCTAATATGTTCCCCAAGTTCCTTTCCAAAAGATTTTGGCATAAACATACAGCATGCGTGTGACCTTCCAAGGCCATTTAAAGTCACACTTTCAAGAAGAGTCAACTCTTTTTGTTTGTCTTAAAGAAACTCACACACTGTATATATGTATGCATTTTAGTTTTTGGCACAACAAATGTACACAAACGTTATATTTTGCAACCCATGGCTTGTGATGTTGCTCTACAGAGCTTGATTTAATTGTTCATGACATGCAGATGAAGTCACGTTTGGCTAAACTCAGCTGGACTGTGTTCACATTTTAATGTGTGGAATCTTGCGGTCAATACTAATGCCATATCGCTGTTTCTGTCATTGACGGATGAGGTGAATTTAATTCAAAAACATCCTTGCTTTTCTTAACCAAAGAACTGACCCTCATTATAACAGAGATCTAGAAAGATGTCGTGCTGGCCTGTGGCTTATGCATGCTCATTACAAGGTCTTGATCTTTGAGTGAAACAAGTGAAGTTATGTTTCAAGTCTTGAACAACAGAGCTAATACAAAAGGACTAAATAATGTGAAGAAAGGAGATCTGCATTTCTGGATTTGTAATATAATTGGCGGGCAGCAAATATCATTTGGGTACAAAGCACATATTTCATAGCAAAACATGCAAGTCTTAACCTCAAACCACCGCCCTTGTGTTGCCAAGGTTTTAATGATGTCTCATGGGAGGGTTTACAGACAGGGCATGATGATTGGCTACGGAGGATGAAGAAAATAAAAATGTGTGATTACTCCTCCACATGTAACGTTTAGCTGTCCAAAATAAAGAACAAAAAGAAATGGCTTTTGGGTAAAATTCAAAACTACGAAAAGAGCTCACAGTCTTGATCTTACAAGACCATTTCCAGCATGAGCAAACATCAGAGGATATGGGTATGTAATTAAGCAATATCACACGTGCAGTATAAATGCATTTGTTTGTTTTTTTTGTCGTCGTTTTTTTGTTTTTCCACTAAATTAAGTTTTTTGCAAAAAATTCAAAATAAATAATTGCATTCCAAACTGGAACAATACGGAAATAGAACTAGTTCCCCTCACCAGTTCCAACTAACGCTTTAACTATCACCATTCCAAACCCATTAGACCTTCGTTCATCTTCAGAACACACATCTCTGATGATATCAGAGAGCTATCTGTCCCTCCATGAAATGATCCAGGTTGAGTTCTGAAGATGAACGAAGGTCTTATGGGTTTGAAACGACACAAGGGTGAGTTATTAATGACCATTTACATCTAAAATATTTATTTATTTATTTATTAGGGCCGGAGCCACTAGGCTTAGGGCCCCATTGTGTTTCTAAGTATTTCATTTTTTCCCTCGATTTCTTGAGGCCTTTTGGGGACCTTAACATGCTCAAAAACTCATGAAAATCGACACACGTTGGAATCTGTGGTTATCAGGGTTGGGAGGTTGGGACCCAGGCGTGACCCAGGGGCTCCACGGCGCCCCCTGGAAAACAGCCAGAAAACAAGATGTATAGCTCACACATACTTGCGTGTATTCATATGAAACTCTGTACACATATAGATCTCATTGAGCCGAACAACATTTCACACTGACAGGCAATGCTCCGCCCAACAGGAAGTCCAGTATACAGGGCTGTTTAAAAAGTGCATGCTCTGAAATTTGAGGTTTTTTAAATGTTTGCCTCGAAACTCAGTGAAACTGTTCTCAAGACATTGGGGAGATTTTTGATATCTCGAACAGTTTGCCCGTGGCGCAGCGATGACTTTATGGCAAGAAATGAGAAACAGGAAGCGTCTAATAACATCCACATACATTATCTGATGGGGTTTCTTCATGGGTTTGTTCGCTGTATAATGCCGATCGCAAGTTATAGCGCCACCAACTGGCAGCAGGAAGTGGATCATTTTCAAAATGCTTTGAATTCAGCATCTTACTTTTACTCGATTTGCTTAAAGCATAGTCAGAATACTGACAAAACACGGCTGATGTAACACTGTTGAGGGGAAATTGATAACTAAAATATTGTTGCTATGGCTACGTGCCAAACTTGAAAATTCTATTCCAGTGATTTTGAGGCGGACAACATGGGTAGAATTGCATGTAACTCAATACACATATCAGTATTGATTATAGATAGACACTGGCAAAAGCTCACTGAAGGGCAGACCAAAACAGACCAAATTAAAAAATTTTAATAAAGCTTAAGATTAAAATGTAATATTACTTAACATTAATAAATGCAACATAATTATGGATAATGACATTTAATATAGATATAATGTTATTGTAAAAATTTTTTTATAAATATATATTTTCTGTGTGCTTGTGTGTCACAGTCTTGATGGTTTGGATTAACCCTTTCATTGCACCCTAAAACCAGACTGTCAATGGGTTACTGTAAATGTATGTCTCCGCTGGGCACCGTTTTCCTGGCGGTTGCACTGATGACGAGGGCCCATCAACACTCTATATACTATATATATATATTTATTTATTTATTTAATTTTTTTTGGTAACTGTTCTATTTTTCTAGTTTTGAAGAATTCCAAATAAAAGGTTTTATTATCATAATTATTATTACACAAATGAATATATGCTATATGTCATAAATTACAACTGTCCTGAAAATAAATCTTTGATCATTATAGGCCTAATCATTATTTTACACTACAAGTCAGAATACTTATATTAATGTCTAAAATGTTTCACTTTCAAACATTAAAATTAAAAAACACCTGAATTTGATTAAAACTAGAGAATCCTCTGTCAATGTGCGGTTATCAAATTTAAAACCTGTCACATAGGGACTGGGTGTTAACTGCCGCAAAGCGAATTGCCAAGAACATACTTTCCAAAAACTGTTGCATAATGCAAGCTTGTCTCAACCAGATATTTGCAATGTTGCTAAGAAATCATGTTTGTCAGCAGAAATATTTTGCTGGATAGGTTAACACTCCCAATGTGAGAGTCAATGCACTGACCCTTAAGTTCACATCCTCTTCTGCTGAAGGAACTCGCTGCCAGAATGACGATGAAATTGTCTGAAATTGAGGTGGAAATGTTCCGCCCCTTACCATAATGTGATGCTGCGCTATGACACCAAAACAATAAAACACATTACAAAGCAGGCATTTGTTGATCCAGTGGAGGCATAATAACTGATCACATAACAGCATGTCTGCATTCGTGATCGGAGAAACAACAAGCACTCAATCTTTCTATTTTACTTTTAGAATGATCCTGTCAGTATCATCATCTAGAGGAAAACACAAGTATAGATAGATAGATCGATAAATAGATAGTTTACTGCCTGACATTGTTCGTCAAAACTGAATAGACCAGAAAATGGATTTTGCACCATTTATTGCCACCGAGCTGGAAAATGAATCTGTCTTTAGGAAGGACTCAGTAAATCTTGTTCTTTATACCTCCGGTCTACGAGTAGATGGTCACACGGGGAAATGGGAATGGGAATAACAGGTGAGTTTCACTTTACAGGTCAACAGTGGACCTCTTGTTTAATAAGAGATAGCAGACATCCGAAAACCCTAACAAGACCTAGGTATATAGTCCTGAAGAACCTTGTGGGGTGGATGGTGGTAATAGAGTGATGGATGATCAACATCTAATGTGTTTCACCAGCTGTTATAGAAAAAAAAGTGACCTAGTTAAAGGCATCATTACTGGAACTGGTGCATGGTTTCATAACCACTCTTGCCAAGATCTGAACAGTCTGCATTGGTTACATTTTTGCCTCAAACACAATAGTTCCCAAAATAGCCCAGAATAACACAGTTATCGACTGTTTACTGGTAAGAAATAAACACAAGAAATCAGCAGACTCTAGGAAAACCTCACATGCAGCAGGAGAATAAACCTGGGCCGTCACTAATATGTAATTGTGGCACTGGAAGTAGTCCTTACTACTTTTTTTAAAAGTTGCATATGCAATGAAGTGCATTTCAAGAAAAAAAAATAAAAAATAAATATATATATATATTTAGTAAAATAATGTAATGTCCTGTAATGTACTTTTTGGTTTTGGATTACTATGATGGACTGCAAATCCATCCAAGGTGTCTCCTTGCCCATTACCCAGGACACTGGAAAGTGACGTGTACGTGCAATCTCTGTTCTTACCTTCAACGATCGCAAGATTAAAGGAACACTCCACTATTTGACCTCCGCAAATGATGAGCTCATTTTAACACACTTTCTGTAGTTGCTATTAATATTTCATTGTGACCAAGTGGAGTGACATGTGAGACAACTCAAATGAACAAAGAGGGATGGTTGACAGAAACCGACCCCAGATTGAGACAGGCATAAAACACATGTCAAACACATTAGATGTCGCAATCCAGTTGGGCCAAAGCCCGATTTAAAACCCTTAAAGTAAGCTCTCAGAAAATGGAACTGGTTTGCAGAAAACCACATCCAAACAGCTCTCAGCGAATTAAGTGTCAAGAATCTGGAGAGAATTTGAGAAGGGTGAGGGGCAAAACGTGAGCATGTGGGAGCAATTACCGCTGCAGGCGGGATCTGTTCGCTTTCGGCTTACTGGGTGCCTCCGCTGCTGATCCACCAGCCAAGCCTGTTTCCACAATCAACCAACCCCATAATACTACCTCCAAAGCCTCAGGAGCTTCATATAATGCTGCTTTCTCTATGCATCTCTGCTTGGGAGAGAAAAAAAAAAGTGTGAATCTTGATTGACTCGCTTGCTGAGACCAAAGGGGAAATCCCACATGGAAGTGTAATGTAGAGTGTGGAGAGCTCGATACTACATCTGGGAGGGGTCAGGAGGTTATTGATATTGTTTGACTGTGGGGACCGCTGGAAACGCATAAATAGCTGGAAGACACACAGTCATCTTGCAGTCTTCCTCTGAATGCCTGGGCACAGGTGACCTCCACTCGGCTTATCTGCAGAAAACCTCATCTGTCTCTGCAAACCCCGTAAGTGCTTTAACTTTATGATTTATTCATTCTGCAAAATGTGAGTTGAATGGCTTCTGCTTAACTATAACGAATTCAAATAATATTTGCAAGGTGGTCCTGAATATGGCAAATGCACAGTACTGTGTATGCATACTAAATGCATCTGAATTAATTATCGTGCATGATGCATGCATAATAATGATAAAACATAATGTAACAGTTTATGTTAAAATAATACAGTGGTTTAATTGGGGATTGTTTATGTTATATAGAGTATCGCACCAATCTTAACAAGTTGTGCAATCGCATTGCTGAATATTGCATGTAAGGAAGCACAGAGACTGAATGTGGTTATCCTGACCTACATTCTTTCCTTCTTAGTCAGGGAATGACACAGTTATACCGAATCACTCATTTAGGAGCTTATGTAGTCTTTCGCTCCCGTTTTACCTTTGTCACTTACTGTAGTTTAGTAAGAAAGGAGTGGTCCAAAGCTTTCTAACCTAGTTATGGCATGCATTCACATGCCTGGTGAAACGGTTTATTGTTCCTTTACAGATCCGGCATGGAAACCATGACATCTTTGAGAGTGAGCTGCTGGCTGCAGTGGCTTACCGTGACTCTGCCCCTGCTGAGTGGAGTCCCTGCAATGCCAGTCGACGTGGACCATGTGTGTACGGCACCATCCGCTGCCAAGTACAGACTGACGTTTACCAGCCAGTGGACTCAGACTGCTTTCCCCAAACACTACCCTCTGTACAGGCCGCCTGCTCAGTGGACCCCCGTCATTGGTGAGTGGGCTGATCTTATAAATGAGAACAGGGATGTAGTAACCATTAAAATATTTAACGTTTACACGGTTCCTGTTCAGAGGGCTTGACCCAGATTAAAGGAATAGTTCACCCAAAAATGAAAATTCAGTCGTCATTTACTCACCCTTGAGTAGTTCCAGACCTGGATGGATTTCTGTGTCTGAAGAAAGTCTGTTACAGACTTTCTTCAAAATACCCTCCTTTGTGTGAACTGTTCCTTTAATTAATAAATAAATTAAAAAGCCCCTCAGAAAACAATGAAAGCAGTGTTCTAGTAGCATGTTATGCACTAAGATTTTCATTTTAGGAGTAACTCACAGCTCAGATTATCACATCTGGCAAAGCAACGAGTATGCCAGTAATGGGGTGAGAGAGTTCTCTGAGAGAGGAGAGGCTTGGACACTGATAAAGGAAGTGGAGGCAGCTGGGGAACGGATCCAGAGCGTCTACGGCCTCTTCTCAGCACCAGCTGTGGCTGGAGGAACCGGCCAGGCAATTACAGAATTTGAGGTCTATGCAAGACACTCTTTAGTGAGTACACTCCGCACTGCACTAGGTCACAGCAAGGACAAGCCTGAGCAAATGACAGTCCTACATATAATGTAGTTTTAACCAGCTTAAAGGGTTAAATGAAGATTCTACCATTAATTACTCACCCTCATGTCATTCCAAACCCGTAAGACCTTCGTTTAGGTTTGCGGGGAAAACATGTACTGTAAATATTACCCAGTTTCTTCTTGTACATATCTTCTATAAGCGCACTCTGCTCATTGCACTGCTGATTAGACCTAAACTGCACTGCGTTGTCTTGTACTTGTACGTGTGTAATGACAATAAAGTTGAATCTAATCGAATCATCTAATCTAATGAAAACGAACTTACCAACCTTATGGGTTTGAAGGTGAGTAATTAATGACAGAATCTTCTTTTTTGGATGAACTAACCCTTTAACTCCAATTTGGATAGGCTGGGGTTTCAGTTGTTTTTTAATAAAAACCACAGATGTTTTCAGTCAAAAGATGTGGACACTTCCATTCTTCTGGAACCCGCTCTCTACAAGCAAATACTTCACTGGCCTCCCAGGCATTCCATATAAAATATTATAGAGAGAATTGTAAATAATAAAACTTTCCAATTGAAAATGTGCCAGCAGCTCTAGCTAATGAGCAAGCTAAAACCACAGCGAAACCCAACACTAATGATCTTCTTGTTTTTCAGCTGTCCTTCATTGTCCGCATCGTGCCAAGTCCTGACTGGTTTGTTGGAATAGACAGTCTGAACTTGTGCGAGGGTGATAACTGGAAAGAAAACATAAGCCTAGATCTCTACCCCTACGATGCTGGCACAGACAGTGGTTTCACCTTCTCCTCACCAAACTTTGAGACCATTCCCCAAGACAAGATCACTCAGGTAAAGCGGACAAACCTACAAGTCATATACAGGTTTGGCCACGTTACTTTAAAAAAGTAGATAGCTGCTCGTTACTTCCCACAAATAGCAACGGAGATGCATGATTACCAGGGAAAGTAACTATTTAAATATGTCAAATAACTTGAATGTCCCCAATATAAATATGTTAACTGATGCTAGATAGAATGCATTACCATTATTGTATACTAGTCCAAAACAGGGACGACAGTAGGTGAGCTCCAGCCAATGAGATTGTCTTTTGCGCATTAGCTCCGCCCATTACCAGAGAAACCGGCAGTTCTTAGAAGCTGAAGGAACTCTGTTATTTTAACAGGAAAATACAACTAAGAATGTCGTATTAAATACATACAGTGCGTCTCTGTATCTTTCTCTGCCTGTGCTCCTACACACTAGAGTTTATGGTACGTATTATATAACGTTTTCCATGAAACAATGCTTCTTCGACCACAATGAGCTGGTTTACTGGTCTTTATTGGTTTAAGCTGCTTTTCCAGTCTGGCCAAGTTTGTGTTTAGCTGGTCATTCTAAGACCAACCTGACCAGACTTGGAGACCCGGAAAGTTCAAGCAAGTTTAAGATGTGTTGTTGTTTTTTTCAGCAGACTTAGACCACTTTGAGAACCAGTCCCTGCTGAAAAAAAAACAAAAAAACAACCAAAAAATGTGGTTTGAGGTGATTATGCCTGTATCAGTTCGTCAGTGGTCAAAACCCCTTCTAAAACCAGCAATCCAGACCACTCGGTAGACCACCTGACCATGTTTTTTCAGCAGGGATGGAGGTAACGTATGTCTTCTCTCAACAGATAACAGCATCGTTTCCAAGTCACCCCGCCAACTCCTTCTACTATCCCAGACTGAAGCATCTCCCCCCAATAGCCAAAGTCTCCCTAACAAAGATCAAGAACAACCAGATCTTCAGCTTACCCATTCAGCCGACCCAGTCCAATCAGATTCCAAGCGGGAATGAAATCGATAGCTCTCTTATAAGTAAGCATTAAAAACGCTTTGTGGATGTTGTAATGGTCTGGTACGGTCTCCTCATGCAGAACTTTATTTGTGCAAAAACACATACTTGCATTTAAATCTTAAATTCTGTTTTGGAGGGAAAGATTTGTAGAGAGAACGTGTGGTGATTAAATTGCGGGCTGTAGAAAGGTTTATGCACTCCCATGGTAACCAACACAACAAACACAATAATGGAGGCCAACCCGTTTAAACGTTTTCTGCCACTCAGCACTAAGGAAGTGTTTGTCATCGAAGTGAAATGTGTGTTTTGATTCCATCCTTCTGTTTTCCTACTTGTACAGAAGTCTGTGATACATATCAGGCTTTTACAAGGTCAGGATTTCTGGAAAGCATCAGTCAATCAGGAGATCTCTCTAGGCAAAAATTTATAGGATTTGCATGTGTTGTGTGAGCAATAGTGCACTAAACATAAACGTTTGAACTATAAATGTGCAAATGATTTGTTCCCAGTGCCGTACTACTACTAATCAACATCTCCTTTTCTGCAGATACCCCTCTGGACTGTGAGGTTTCTGTCTGGTCACCTTGGGGTCTTTGTAAGGGTCAATGTGGTGAGAAAGGGGTAAAACACAGAACCCGCTACATTCACATGCATCCTGCAAACAATGGAGCTGCCTGCCCATCCCTTGAGGAGAAGAAGCTCTGTGTCCCTGACAACTGTGTGTGAATATACCATCCA
Organism: Enteromius treurensis; assembly: GCA_032275025.1. NCBI lineage: Eukaryota > Metazoa > Chordata > Actinopteri > Cypriniformes > Cyprinidae > Enteromius > Enteromius treurensis. Next base: position 1,337,495 of record JAUCMU010000026.1, on the reverse strand, counting down.
TACCTCATCCACAGGGAACAAGCTACTGGTTAACAGCTTTCAAATGACCCATTACTTAAACTATGATGTCGTGGGCGAGTTAACAAGCTTAAACATGGTAAGGAATGGGCTAGGCAACATATCCCAAGTTGAAAAGAAGACTAAAGTGCCCAAAGCAAATTCTCAGTGAGCGTATCGCAATTGAGAGTGAAATATGAGAAATTCTAATACTTTGCAGTAATATTGGCTCTTATAGCAGGAGTTTGCTGTAGGTTTCACACACTCATGCACTGGATCATGCACTGTTCATGGAGTCTGGTGCTCTCTGGTGGAAATCTAACCTCAGCATTGACATTATAAAGCTAAGATAAGCTTTAAGATAAGTCTTACAAGATAAGACATCTTCAGTAAAAAACTACTCTGTTCTCCTCAAAACATGTTGCATCAGTGGATGATATCTGTACATTAATTGCTGTATATAAAATTGTACATACAAATAAATAAATCATTCTCAACTCCTTTGAACTTATCATGCTTGTGTGAAAAAGTGACATATTTGGATATGTCAGTCATATATGAATGTCTAAATATCAAGGATCAAATGAGATTTTCTAATTCCACTATTCAAAGCCATTTTTGCTATGTATGTAATGTAATGTTTCAGTCAGTGAAGCCAGTTCTCAGGTTTATGATTATGGACAAACTAGTCTAGATCCTTGTTTAAAAGGTTTTTGTGAAATATTTGGCTTAGGAACAGTGAGGTCTTTCTAATGAAAGACATCTGGTTTGATATTTTGTTTTCTAATGCAAAACATTTTTAACTGTGACTTGAAAATATTTTAGAGCCCTAACAGACTGGATGGTGTTTAAGTTTAATATTACACTGTATGTAAGCATCAAGTGCCTGCAAGCCGAGATTTATTCACCAATCACCATACAGCAACAGTAACCTTTTCGTTTTTATAAAACGGTTACCACACGATAAAAAAAAAGAATAAATAAATATAATAATAATTTGAAATAAATTTGAATTGAATTTAATATATATATATATATACACATATATATATATATATATATATATAAAATTAAATTCAAATTTATTTGTATAGCACTTTTCATGATAAGTATCACCAAAGTAATGTTTTACAGT
>JAUCMU010000026.1:1323954-1336263 GCA_032275025.1 Enteromius treurensis | reverse complement strand
ACAACTTTTACAAACTAATAATGAAAACTAAATATTGGAAATTTTCATGTGAAAATGCAGTCCTTCCTAAAAATTGTTCCTGACAGCAACAGTAAACGGAAGAAAGTGTTCCGAGCATCCAATAGAGCTTAAATAAAATAGAGAATAGCTTATTATGCGCTGATTTTTTTAAACACCATATGATATTTTTCTCTCTCACTTTCACACACACACACATTTCTTTATATAGTCATTTCAAAACAGACCGATTCGCTCAGCAGATTGCAAGCGTCATTACAGTGTAAACGGGTGGACATATAGACATATATAATCGTACCTGAAACAGAAAAGTAGACAGTAATATTCCCTCCTCACGTCGGAAACTACAGGCTTTCACAAACACAGGCACACATCAACATTTCTCTACATGGGAAGCGTTTATTATTCGACGGAGAAGGACATGGTCTCAAAATTAAAGTTAAAAGATGCAACATGACGCCAACAGGGGTCACTCATACGTCATTAAATAAATAACAGACATTTAATTTAATACACACCGTGTTATTGATTGTTTATGTTTCTAAGTGTGTTGCTCAGTGATAACTTTGAGTGAAGCAGTCGTGAATAAAATACTGCTGCTGACCAATCAGAATCCAGGAATAATACTAACCGGTTTATAAATCTTAATAAAGCAAGACAGACTGACTACAGTATTTTTATCAACCTATTTAGGTCTCTCCCTGATCTTATCGTGACTTTCTGTTTACCTTGTTTAAACATGACTCTACAATCAGCAGCTGCAGATTTCTCACACTAAACCTGCTGGGCACAAGCTTTCCTAATTGTTTGTAGCTTTCTTACCTTAAAAATGACCTCTTTTACAGCAGTAAATATGAGGCTGACAGGCCTGCTGCTAGCCAGTTGTGTCATTTTGGCTCGGGCAATGTATTTTGATTTAGGAGAACAGGAGGAAAAGTGTCTCATTGAGGAGATTCCAGAGGACACACTCGTGTCAGGTCAGTGAACATGAATTTTGCTGTTTTATAATGTTACACAACAAAGACAAAAAGTCAAATTAAAATACAGTCTCTTTTGAAAATGTTAATGATTACAAACGGAGTCACTTTTGAATTTTCACACACACAGACAACGGGACTCCCATGTTTCTGAAGTTTGGGACAGATGCTTATTTGATAACTGTTTTATTTCCTATTTGGGTTTATGGCATATGCTTTAGTTTTTAAGATTAATTGTTTTTTCCAAGGCATTGTTGTTCCTTGTTTATGTAAATATTTAAGAGGGTTAAAACCAGTATCACAGCTATTAAACTATTTCTTGTTATGATTTTAGATCAGTATTTAACCTCAGAAGGGAATAAGAGATGTTAAGCCTGATTTTGTGGTGGCTGTGCTTTAAATTAAATGATTACATTATATTTTTACCATCCTATTTTTGTAGACTTGCTCTCTCTTTTCATGCAAACACTGCAATGGATTATAAAATAACTAACAAACTAGTACTGTATACACTAGCACTTCATTATTTATGTGGTGTAACGTTGTGCAATAAAAGTGGTGTGTCTGAAAATATGATCCCATAATATGTGTGGGATATTTATGGTTTACTTTTTGTTTGTGCTTTTCAAAAGGTGCGCTATTACAGTAGGTTCAAATACTATTAAGGTACCAAAATGAATCATTTAGGTTTAAATATGTACCTTTTGAAAATTTGCCACCCCAGTGATAGCTTTTGTTCCTTTATTTCTGAGTGTACAAAAAAAAACGACAAAAAAAAACGACAAAAAAAAAAAAAAGCGTAACATTTTTGGTAAAAAACTGCAAGCTGTGGTTACCGGAATGTGACTGTAAAAAAATACGGTAACAACGTTTTAGGTTTTACGGTTTTAAGTTAAATTTACAGTTAAATACTGTAATTTCATTAACTGATACAAAGTTAATATATCAAGCTATTAAAGTAGCGAAAACTGTAGTTCTAGCGTAAATTGTTGTAATAAGGACTAGTATCTTGTGTATCTCTTCAGGTGTGTTTCTGCTTGAGTTCTGGGATGAAAATAAGAAGTCCAATCTCCCACATCTTGGTTTGACTGTGACTGTGAGAGACCCTAACCATGAGGTCTGAAGGATTCGACTCTTCATGCATAAATGAAAATTATACAGTATACTCTTAACTGTTACCACCTGCAACGACTCCTCTGATGCATTCTGTCATATGCAGGTGGTCTTGTTAAAGCGCTTCGGGAGATTGGGAAAGTTCACCTTTAAATCCCATGCTTCGGGTCAACATTTCCTGTGCATGCAGTCCAACTCCACCAGGTTCTCTGTGTTCGCCGGAGATCGTCTGGTGAGTTGCTGTGGGCTCATGTTTGAGATATCAACTAGCCATGCTCTTACTTTTCTATTTATGTACAGAAAGTGCATTTGGATGTTCAGATGGGCGAGCACACCATTGACCCAAATGCTGCGAAGGCAAAAGACACCATGAAAGCAACGGAGTACAACTTGCAGCATCTCATCGAACAGATACGGTACATTAGCCGGCAGCAAAATTTCCAAAGGGTAAGCAAACACAGGCAGGGTGGCCTGACAACAAAATGTTACTTGCCAGGATGAAAATAAGAACCAGACCAAGTGTCATCAGTCCACATTTTCCAAGGTGTATACTTGCTCTCTGGTGATTATGTGCAATTTGTATCTGTTTATTTTACTGCAACCAGGAGCGTGAGGAGAGGTTTCGCCAAATGAGCGAGGAAACAAATGGAAACGTTTTGTGGTGGGCCATTATTCAGACATCGATCCTCGTCTCTGTTGGAATCTGGCAAATGAAAAACCTCAAAAACTTTCTTATTGAAAAGAAGTTGGTTTAGCTTTGTGAAATGAATAACTGTGCGTTTGGAGGACTGTATCATTGTTTGAAGCATATTGATGAATGCAAGTCTAAATTGGAGCACTGAAATGAGCATGTGATTTTAATAAATTCAACTGTATGCCTTCAACAGATTTCATTATCATTATTATTTTGTGTATGTTTCTTTGGTTTATTCCCCTCTGACAGTGTGGCTGTGCTCAACCTTACTTAGCCTAATATCCTACCCTAATGATTTTTATTATGGAAGATCGATAATTTGACTAAATTGGCTATTGCTACAAATATAGGCTACCCGTGCTAGGCTACTTATGACTGGTTTTGTGGTGCAGGGTCACATTTCTTTGAGGAAAAAAATAACCTACATATTTAATAGTTTTCACCAAAATATCAGGCCCTTTAATTACTACAGTTAGTTTTATTATTAACACTCAACTCTGACGTCAAGATAGAATACAGAAATATATACATTATTTGTGTATGATTGTTTTAGCAATAACTGTTCAATTTATTATTATTTTTGGCGTAGTAATTTGGAGGAAACTACGGTCAGAAAAAAAAATATATATATAGAGAGAGAGAGAGAGAGAGAGAGGAGTGCGCGTTTACGTCACTGAGACGTCGTCTTTTTAGTTACACGCGACTGATATAACTGTCAACACCGACGTCAAAAATGAAGATACAGTAACAGAAATATACATTATTTATTGTTTAATTGCTAAACCAAATAAATGCTAAATTTATTATGATTTCGCTGTATTTCAGAGGAAACGTCGGTCAGGATTTGAATTTAACTTAATTTTATAATTTATTTATTTATTGAAGAGTGCGCGATTACGCCACAGCGACGTCGTCTTTTTAATAAGCGCCAGAAAACCTGCTAAACTGTTATATAACTAGTAAGGTGTAATTTAGTTACACGCGACTGATAAAACTATCGACACCGATGTCAAAAAATTAAGATACAATAACAAAAATATACATTATTTATTGTTTAACTGCTAAACCAAATAAATGCTTAAATTATTATGATTAAGTTGCCGTAATATTTCGGAGGAAACTACGGTCAGAATTTAAATTTAACTTAATTTAATTAATTAATTAATTTTTTGAGGCGTGCGCGATTACGTCACCATGACGTCATCGTTTCATAAATCCTGCTAATCTGTTAAATGATAACCAGTAAATGCACAATTTAGGGTACACGCGACCGATAGCGTGCAAAAAAGTTACAGGTATGTGTTTTATTCTAAAGATTGAGTGACCACGGCACTATTGGGGACTTTAGCGAAGTCCACAGAGACAATTTATTCGTTATTTTCTATAGTTCTACAGTTGCTATACAGTAACGTTACGTCCACCTGTATATTTACACCCGCTTGATGCACATTTAATCCATTTGTCTTTTTATTTCCATTTTACAAGTCCCTCATTCTTCCCTCAAAGGTGAGGGAAAGGTGTATTTTTAAACCGAGTTAACTGAGATCTCGTTCGGTTTGTTATGAAACGCTATACATGACCCTAGCAACACACAGGCCGTGTCTGTAAGCAGTCTATCTAGAGAGTGTTATGGCTTTAACAGGTGCATACATTTCACTGGCCTATCGTACCTGGTGATAGCAGCAGTTTTGGCATTAAAGGCATTTCTACAGTGATTTTAACACGTATAGCGCATATTACATGAAAACGAGTGCAATGAAATGATGCTGTTGTACATAAACAGAATAATGTCTCACTGGATTTGCTGTAACTCGTGCTTCGTGTCACCTGGTCCTGAGCGTCAGCTTGCTGTCACAAACTGCGGCCACATCATCTGTAATGTCTGCTTTCAGAGAGGTAACTAACATACATATAACATTGTATACGTATATATTCAGTCTTCAAAATGGTATAATAATGCTTGCTTGACATACTAAAATAAAATGTGCATATACTGCCCTCTGCTGGAAGCAGTGTAGTTCTACAGAGACCGTGTATTTGTTTCCCCTTCAGGAAAGCAGGGTGTATGCCTCATTTGCAAAGCAACGTGTCAGATCTCCCCACTGTCTAATAAAGTAAGATTTATATTTATTTATTTTGTGATAAAGTTATATTTGAATAATCTGTGCATTGTTCTCCCAGAGTAGCCCAGAGGTACAAGAGCTGTTCTCAGATATCAGTGCGGTAGCTGCTAAGTACTTCTCAGAGATAAGCAAGGTAACCCTGTACATAAAGCGTGTAGATTACAGCTATGCATGAATTTAAGGCATGAAGTCATGTTCATTGTGCTTTGCAGGTTTTACAATTCCAGGCCAGACACCAGAAAAGATTACTGGCCCACTATCAGCAGAAGGTGAGAGCATCTCGCCCTTGACGTGACTAGCTCTGATACGAGGATACTGCTAATACGGCATATCAAATAAAACAGATTGAAAGAATGAAGGAGGATGGACTGAAAATGCAACAAGAGATGCAGAAGATGTCCGAGTATGTATGAGCACTGCGTTAGCGCAGCCATTTCAACTCTGTTCTTGCCTTATTTCTATTGTTTTCTGTTTCGTGCAGGAAACTTTCAGAACGAAACGCTTACATATCCAAGTTAGAGATGAGTGTTCAAAATCTAAGGTATGTCGACACGATCTATGAAAAGAGAGGATATCAAATTAAAATATACCTTTATGTCAAAAAGAAAATACATTTCGGCGAATTTGGAAATATAGATGAGTTTGTTCCTCATCAGAAGGGTTTAGCGTTAACGCACAAATACGTGACCCTGTCTATGAAAGCTCTTTTCTTTTCATCATAGAATCCATAGAACTATGAGAAATGTATTTTGAGCAGCAAGACTGGAGTAATTCAGCTTGACAGAGGAATAAATGACATATATTCAAATAGACATAAAAAGCCAGAGGCAGCGAATGCCTTTTAAATGCATTGTAAATGGGGCATGTATTCTTGTAAGACAGCATGTGACACCGTATAGATGTAGGAACAGAGGATCACTGTTCACATGTCATTTCTGAATGTAACACGTGTCGTTGAAATCATTCCTGTTCAAGACTGGCGTTACAGTCCAGCCGAGATTCACTGTCAGCAAGTCAAGGTGCGTTTTAGCCTGCTTCTTTCAAGACGAACAAATTGTTCAGACTGTTACCGTTTTGTAGGCCCGTTAGGCGAGTTGTTATACCATTCCAAAGTGCTGTTTCTCTGTTTGTTTCAGCTTCTCCAGTGACAAAAATCCCCTATGCTTCCCCACTTTCCATGCCACGATCCTTTTCCTCTGCTAGCCTGTGAGTAAAGCATCAGCTTTCATCTCTAAAGAAGGTTTAATCTAGGTTTTAGCGTGCAAGACTTGTAAAAGCACCTTTAGCTGCACATTTCACACGATTTGATTCAGTAACCCTAAATGGTTTTATAATCAACTGAACAGAACAAAACTGACGTGATAGAGACATTTATACTTTATTTGATGACATTCCAGCTGACGAGTCATTAACATCCTGTTGAAATGTCTATGAAATATGATCTGCTTTAATCACTGAATCCTTTGATTGGGATTCGGTTGTTCTTTCTCAGAGCTGACAGCATAGAAATCAACAGCAGGGGGCACTCTCACAAAGTAAACTCTGTTTATTTTCCTGCACACCGTGTCATTTACTGTCCAGTATGTACAGCCCTGTTGTGATTACACTTGTGTTTCTCCATCTAGCCAGAAGTCATGGGTAGAAGCTCCCAGAAGGACTGCCGCATAGGTTTGTCATTTCAAAATCGTTGCTGGTTGTGGTTTTCAGTCATGTGAACCTTAAGACTAAGGTTAGACTATTTACCTCTTCACAAACTTGGTTGAGTTAGTCCTTAAGACACCGTCTTAATATAGTGACTATGTTTATGCAACCGCCCACAAAAAAATAACAGACACAAAAAACGATGTTTTCACTATTTATTACTATAGGTAATTAGCCAAGAATTATCATGTAATTTACTGTTGGGTAATTCAAACTACCAATGTGACACAAATTTGTCTAATAAAAGAGTCAGTAAATAGAGCAATCGAACCTAGTATCATTATTAACCAAACATTTTCATTAACAAATCAGTCAAATATATATATATATATATATAAAATATATGATCACATATCATGTCATTATAAAACTAGAAATGAAGGTTAAATAAATACTTAATCTTTAGCCTGAATTAAACCTCAAACGATGGCTCTAGACTGTGCTAAGAAATAAATATTAAATACTAAAACTGAAATAAAATAAGCACAAACTAGTAAATAAATTAATATAATAATGATATTGTAAGAACTGTACTGAAAATGAGTAATAAAAATGTGAAAGATTTATTTAATGATAATCATTAATTAATGTTAAAAAACATTAGAGATGATGGTAATATTGTTTTAGTTAGTTGGAAAGGTCTAAAATATATCAAATCTAATTTCTCCTCATTAACACTAATTACAGTATTACAGTATATAATGTATGCTTGTGTTTAAACGACAGACGAATAAAACTAAATGCAGGTGTTACTAATCTTGAAGTAAAGGAAAAAGGAAAAACAATAACCAAAGACCTTTGTCAGAGGCATATTTATATAAACCAGCAATTATAAGAGCGTTATTGTGTGAACACACAGATGTGTTTTTGTACATGCTAAATAACTCGCATAATTAATTCATTAAAAAGCACTGGTCACATGTTCCCAGTGGCAAATATATTCCTCTGAAAAGAGTGGATGGGGCACTCTCAGAAATAAAGGTATGCAGCTTTTCAAAAGGTACACTTTTGTATCAATTTGGTTCACATACATTATGTACACTTTAAGTTACCAAAACGGACACTTTGGGTAAAATCATGTACCTTTTAGAAAAGGTGACGGAGAGTGTACTGTAAAAAAGGAAAAGGCAGCACTTATTTCTCAGTGATATCAACAATCACTGTATACTTTGTCCTGCAATGAATGCTCTCCTCCATTTAGGTTCAGTTCTTTACAGAGCATCAAGTCAGAGCTCTATGGGTAACTATTCAGCACCGTTCAGCGCCACTGTCAGGTATTTCTTCCACTAAAGAATGACTGCACTGTCTTGTATCTTTAGAATACTGCTCTCTCTTAGTATGGATGCCCAGAGTAACAGTATCTCTTGCAGCAGGGAGTTCTTCAGTGGTCTACGGGAGCCGGCGATGAAACCATCCCCTAATGTGGCCTACCGCCGAGAGTCAGCATGGTAAACGCCGGTGTTCAAACTAGCGTTGGCCTACAAATACGGCTCTGTGTCCTCTCTGGGACCCCCACCATGACACACTCTGATCCAAAAGCAATACAGAAGATCACATCTCATCATATTTTTATGTCACAAAGCTGTTCTATTTTTACTGGACAGTTTCAGACATCGGGCCTCTTAATGCAATCACTATCCAGGCCTCACTGCAGCGCTGACCTGTAACCGACTCTCTTATGATGCATAACGCTGCCTCTCGGCGAACGGTGAACATCTGTGCTCTTGTTTCCATAAATGTATTGTAGCGATTAATCACAGACCCTCGTTGAAGAGTTTGTGAGTGTGAATTTTAATATGCCATTTTGCGCATGACTCACATTGTGTTAGCAGCATGTGCTGTTAATCACTTCCAATATGTTCTTCTGCAGCATGTTTCTCCTCTAACACACTGATGCCATTGTACCGAGGTGTTCAAACCCTGTTCGTGTTGATTAAAACGATGCATCTGATAATGTGGCGTGAGTTTGTTTGGGGTTGGTCTGTTGTTTCTTGTTTGTTATCTTGGGATCTCATCAAAGATGAAGACATTGGGTTCAGCCGAACAAATCCACTGGGGTTTGGGGGGGGGGGGTTGTATGTGGATATGTTTCACTGCACGAGACAAATATGAGCAAACAAGGCCTACTGTTACTGAAAGCCTGCTCCAAACTTGCAGCTAATTCGATAAGGTCCTTAAAGGAAAACACCACCATTTTTCCATATTCCACTATGTCCTTGATATTGATATACGGTATACCTCTCCCGTTTCGGTGCAAACGGGGATGAAATTAGAAACATGACTAGTTAAACAAAAGTATGGTGATAGAATGAAATGTTATTTTCTAAGCAGATAAAATAACTATAATGTGGACCTCGGCGCAGTAATATGAAGTGCTCGCTAACATAGTGGAGTGATTAAGTGCATGCACTGAGACGGGAGAGATATGACTCATAAAACGTAGTGGAATATGGAAAAATAGTGGCCGCTTTCCTTTAAAGTCCCACCTTGAATGCAAGTTTATGAGATTTAAATTTTTACGTTTAAGATCCATAAAAATAAAACATGTGCTTTTTCGATGGGGCAGTCCTTACAACAAGAAAAATCAATCAATCGATCGATAGATGGTGAAGCCAACACGGAAGTGACTTAAACTGCAATTCATCGACTGGCCGCTAGAGGCTGGCTGCAAAAGGGAGTCAATCCCATAGACTCCTCGTGTTAAAAAAACATGTTTACAGCCTGGTTCAAAAAAAATCTATATAGCCAATTTTGCCCTTCTGTGCAAACTGTGAGGGGGGTGAATTTATTTATTCATTTTATAACTCATCAATTTAAATTAAATAACACCTTAGAGTTCTGCATAATTACGGTCGTGATTACTTGAGTGACAGATGGATTGTCACTGGTGTCGCCACTTTCGAGCTATGTGGGCGTGGTTTTATCAATCAGCCACGCCTCTTTGCCCATTTACTATAGTGACGCGATTCCAACATGGCGAAGTTAAGCGCGATTAACATAACGACAAAAATAACGTAAAAATAACAACAGTGTCGGTTTGTATCTATCGTCATAAAAGGGAAGCATTATTGTCATTACCAGTCAAAATGCGTGTTTATTCAGAATTTTTTTTTATTTGTACATATTCTTTAATTCATACGAATGACCACTCTTAAAGCTACCCCTTACAGAAATAGTGCAAAATTATGATTTAGTGCATATCTTATGAGCATGTGCGTTCTCTGGGATTGAATCCATGATTACATATCATCGTATAACGCAATTCACTACCAACTGAGCTACAACTAACCCTTACCTACACATTTAAACAATAGTAACCGCAATGCTTGACTTGGCCAACAGCACTCCCCTGCTGGCCTCACAGTCCGGGTGTAGGCTAATCTAATGGGCCATAATGCCCATAGAGGAGCAAGTAAATGAGGAATATTTACAGTCGCACTGCTCCTTCCTGTTGCAGTCCCAGAGCTCTTATTACTTAATGAGTTCCAGCACCTTCAAATGTCAAATGCCTCCAGGTACTCCAAATATTTTATATTGTCTAAAAAACAGTGCTTTTAAATCTAGTGGCTGCATACAGTAGAGCAGATGAACGCTCTGTAAGTCTGAAGAGCTGTGACAGCGTGAAGTGTGCAGTGAAAGAAGAGACGCTTATCCCTTGAGGGCCTCGACTGATCAAAAGACAGCCGAGATTGTTCCACTGTCATATCTGCCATGTTGCACAAGCTGCTGAGAAAGATGGCACAATTACGTCGAGTACAGCTCCTTAAAAGTTTGTCTTTTGTTCGTTTAGAAAGTGAATGTCTCAAGGGGACAGGATATTAAGATGACAAATGCTTTTTAAACCACATTTTCAGATGACTACGCAATTTACAGTTTTTCCCTTAAAAACCATTTAACAGGTTTTTACAAGAGCATTTACCGTTAAAATCACAGTATTTAATTTTTTTAAATGCAAATGTCCCTATTGTTTCTACTTAATATTCGTACACGCACACACACGGTTTATATGGTGCATACAGTCAATGGAAAATGTTCTAGTGATTTGCTGTGCACTACGCATCACTTCATATTACACTTCTTCTCACTCTACCTTTAATAGTCTGTGTTTCCTCTGGTCATTCTGCTCACAGCACATCTGGTTGCCGTTTTCTCCTGATGTGGTGGTGTACTTTCATATGAGGTACTGTGAGCGAGCGTGTGTGTGTGTTTACAATAATCACTTCCCACAATTACTACAACTGAAAGGGAAAAAAAACTTGTTGGAGGCAGTTAAGTTTCCAGGCTGCTCACCTCTTTGGAATGCAAAAGAAACTCACAAAAATCCCAGATGAAGCCGTCCACCGGTGAGCACAGGCCCTTCAACAGTTTGATAAAGTCACAAATAACGGAGACAGAGCTGAATTAGGCTTGCCTTGCTTATTAAAGTGGTGCGTTTGGATTCGTTAACGGGAGCTCAAGGTCCCGTGTGTACGGAGTGCAGGATATTATAATAGGTTCATCTGAGACGTTTTCACACACACCTGGAACTCATTAGCCAGCCGTATGCAGAGAAACAGGCTGTCACAGGGACTCACCTCTCCCCAGTTTCTGAATTTCAATAACTACGGTTATACGCAACTAATATAGCACCAAATCTAGGCTAGTCGATGTTCATGATGGATGGAATGGTGGTGGTTTTGTGCGTTTCACTGCATCACCGCAAATCAAGCAGTGCTTGGGCATAACGTTTCAAATGGCTAACTAGCTTGATGAAATGGCAGTAATTGAATGCCTGGTTACATATGTTTGCCTTATGATCTCTGTTAAAGAAGTGGCATGATTGAACAGTGGGTTAACTGTGTTGTACAGACGCTGAGGATGCATTATGCGCTTCATTAAAAGACATGCATTTGTGTAAATGTGTAACCATGAGGATGAAGCTGACTGAATGTGAGGGACATTATGGAAAAGGCTCCTTAGTTCAGGAATATGCCATGCATGTTATTTTTGTTTGGGGAATAGTTGGATGATATCAACAGTTTTGTTGTGTGGTACATTGCAACTCAAAATGCACTTACATGTGCACAGCATTTGTGACAATTACACCATGAGAATCTTTTACTGGAACTAGCCTTATTTTATCTTACTCCCAGAAAATACGAGCATTATATAAGTGTTTATTTTTGCATAATGTTTGTTTTTGTTGCACACCATAGTAGCAGGTGGGTTGGGCCCTTCTTCAAAAAGTACATACTTTAACATCCTTTTAATAAGAGTGCTTATTAAATATAATAAGTATATAATATATAATAATATATATTGGTATACTTTAAAACAGTATATTGATATGCAAATTTACTTTACATGTAATGTCGTAATTCTTGTGTCACTCAATATGGTTAAAATGTACTGAGAAAAAACAAACAAAAAAAAAACAGAAAATATTGGGTACAGAAAATATTTAGACCCCTTAAATTTTTCACTCTTTGTTATATTGCAGCCAAAAAACCGGAAATCTCACATGGTCGTAAGTATTCAGACCCTTTGCTCAATGTTTAGTAGAAGCACCCTTCTGATCGAATACAGCCACGAGTCTTTTTGGGAAAGATGCAACAAGTTTTTCACACCTGGATTTAGGGATCCTCTGCCATTCTTCCTTGCAGATCCCCTCCAGTTCTGTCAGGTTGGATGGTAAACGTTGATG
>JAUCMU010000026.1:1311908-1323854 GCA_032275025.1 Enteromius treurensis | reverse complement strand
TAAATCTGCAAAAATGTCAACAATTCTGTGTTTTTCTGTCAATACGGGGTGCTGTGTGTACATTAATGAGGAAAAAAATGAACTTTTTTTACAAATACCTGCAATAAAACAGAGTGAAAAATTTAAGAGGGTCTGAATACTTTCCGTAACCACTGTATATACATATATATATAACATTAAATTATATCATATACATTTTTGTTTGTATTATATATTTATGTGCACTGTGTATATTTATTACGTATATATATATATATTACATTTTGAAAATATTTACATGCGTACATTTATTTTCTTATATTTCATAATATATATAACATGCTTGTATAATGAAAAACATTTGACCCCGGACCACAAATTATAGCAATGGCCAAAAATATATTGTGTAGGTCAAAACTATCGATCTTCTTTAATGCTCAAAATTATGATGATATGTTCTATCAACTGTGAATATATAAATGTGAATACATTTTGATTAGTAATATGCATTGCTAAGAATGAATTTAGATTTTTTTCCTTAAAGTGCTGCATCTCGGTCAAATCATGCATCCGCGGAAATCTTATCTATTCAGCTTTCAGATGATGTAAAGATCTCTATAATGAAAAACTCACAGAGTATTGTGGTAAACAGGTTTTGTCTACACAAAAACCTTTATTTTGGATGTAATTAATAGTTTGACAACACTATTTGAAATATTTTAAGATATCACTTTCAATTTGACTATTATAAGGTGACTTTTTAAAGTATTACTTTGTAAAATCTCTTGCACACTTACAAGTGTACTATAACCTCTGAGATAAACCACAGGTGTATCTTGTGATGTATATGTTGAGCAGTAAAATCATATTTTGAACACATCAGTTAAACTCAGATGAAGACATACACACATAAAAAAGTACTGTGCTGGTGCCATGATGCAGTGATAGTGTCTTAATATAATGTTATTTATAATGTACTTTCAGCAATCCAGCGATACCTTTTTGTAGTTTTCTGCCACAGTATTTAAAAGAACGTATGAACTCTAACACTTTCATTGCACGCATTTATCAAGCAGCTTTGAGATTAGCGTTAAAAACATACGAGCTGTGAAGAGAAGCTGAAGAGAAGTTTTCAACAACAACAAAAAAGACAACATACCACACAAAATCACAGAGCGAAAAAAGAAATGAAACTGTCATCCGGTAACCGCAGAAGAAATAACATCATCATGGCAGCGTGTTAGCAAACACGACACTCAAGCACCACATCAAAGACACCGACACATGCAATGAATCACCAGACTGACACACAACATGGTAGCCACCAGCCAGAATAAAAGCTGTGACATCAGGCCCTAATTACAGTGTTATTCTAGCTGAAACACTCCCAAAATATGGACTTTATGTTTTACTGAATTGGAATATGAATTGAAATGACAGTGACGTTGAGTTATTTGCACTGAGCCGAGTAAACGGAGGGGGATATTTAGACGTAATGCATGTCAAGAGACAAATACATTACTAACAGGAACATTAGGAAACTATGTGTCAGACACCCCTGAATCACTGAAGCTCAACGCAAACACACGAAACCACACGATGAGCCTCATATTTCACACCACACAAACATGACAGGTAGATAATCAATCCACCGTATGACATTTTATATCCTCTTTGCACATCGCTAATACAAACATGCTACAGTAGCTGTTTTCAATGATTTTGCATATGGTATTAATCAAAGCAGCTCTAATGCATCATTAAAACACCACAGACCAGGCTTAAGCCTAGTTCAAGATTAAAAAAAGCAAGTCTGAACTGTTTCACCTGAAAGAAACTTGCACCGACTAATCTTAAAATGTGTCTTGCCTTAAGATGCACACCAGTAATGTTTTTTTCCCCTAAGGTAAATTACTTAAATGTCCTAATTGAACTATGGCCTAATCCTGATTTAGTCTTAGACGTGTCTGTGAAACTGGGCCCATTAAACATATGTTTCATAGCCTTAATATAAATAAAAACTATTATAATAATAGTACAAAAGTGGAAGTGATCTATAGCTCATTTGATTAATAATCTTTTTTTTAAGAAATAAATAGTTTTCAGTGTCTTGAGTTATTTATCTATGCTCTCTCTCTCTCTGGTAGGGATTTCATGCTTCATCCAGAACATGACAGGTGATAGATGCGATTATCATCCCTCGGCCTGCCGTGATCTGCCCCGGCTGGTAATTCACCGTCTCGTGTGTTTCTTGAGTTGCCCAGTGCAACCGTTTCCAACAGTACGTCTGTTTTGTCAAGACATTAAGAGGGGCGAGGTGCGAACAGACAGTATTGTACATGTGAAATGTGCCTGAACTCCGGGGCTTCAGAGGGATTTAGGGTAATTTCCTGTACCGGGTCCAGCAAGAGTGAAATTCAGCCCTCGGGTAAGCTGTCATTGTGTCACGCAGGCTGAGAAAAATATAAATCAGACTTCCTTTGTACAGCCCCAGGGTGTACAAATGAGTTGTGCTGCTTCGGTGAGATAAAGAAAACAGTTTGAGAGTTGGCATAAGTGGTTGTCTAACGGTAAAACAGAGAGAGTCATTGTGCTTTCGGCGGTAATGAACTGATTTATGCTCCGTGCTTCTGACCCCAACATATTGAAACGCTTAACCAAAGCAGGTATAATGTATTGATTTGTATTAGGCTAAGCTAAGCATCCTTTTAAGTCAGAGGAAACACGGAAACCATGTTTTTGCTGAAACAGAATCCCTAAACTGAAGTTTTTAAGGTTTAGATAGGGCCCTATTATTAACGCCATGCGGAAACTTTTGCAAAAAATGGTGATATGGACTAGTATCTGCAGATATTAAGTCGCAAAAATCGATTAAAACATGAATCCTGCATGTTCAGCATGTCTCTGTTCATGAATGGTTTTATGCCGTAAATTTTTAACCAGAAAAACACACACAAAAGGACTACTTTAAGACAAAATGTAATCAATTTAATGAATACATTTGATGTTTCATGCATTCAAATAATTAGAAATATGGTGAGAGAAAAAACAAACAAGGGCCCTTATCATGTATTTTTTTGTTCAACTTAATAAATTGATGTGAACATGTATGTGTTTCATTATTTTAATGAATTAGACATGTTTTTTGATTCATATAATTGAATGTAGTTATTAAAAAGGAGCTGAGAAAAATGAAAATGACTGAATAAACAAAATAAGTAAATGAACCTTGTACGGCACGACTCAAACGTCAATGTTAGCTATCAACGCAGTCATGAATCAGCCCCAAGTCATCAACTACTCATTCTCTCCACAGCTGTGATTAATGATATTGTGATTTTACAAGTGCAGACAATGCGCACGGTCACGACCTGCAGGCCTGTGAATAATTACAGGAAATAAGTTCAACGATGAGGATGCCCTTGGATGGTCACGTTTAATGCAAACAATGTGTGGCAACACCTGTCCAACACAATGACGGCACTTCCTTCGCACCGACTCCTCTGGTTTCTTTCAAAGCGCTAAAGAGGGGTTTATCTGTGTGAATGGAACTTCCTGCTTAATTGTCGCCACGTTTCTCCCAAACGCCTCACCTTGGACGATAAGCATCTGTGTTACAGATCGAGGCCTTTCAGATGTCTGTTGTGGCTTCAGAGGTGGTCTGAAGGGAAAGACGGACAGGTAGGGGTTGGAAAAGCACAGCGCGCTCGCGTGTGTGTGTGTTTTTTAACACACTTGCACAGATGTCCCACATGTGAATGGCTTTTGATGACCCTGATTTCATCTCGGGCTTTCATGATGTCAGCAGGGCTGGAGAAAGAATCCTTTCCTCTAAGGCAGCTTGGCAGGATGTGTAAAGAAAGGCCGAAAGACAACACCGAGATTAAGCTGCTTTTGTCATGGTTCTGTGGCCGACTTTAAAGGCTTTGGCTCAGGTCCCATCTCACAGACACTTTTATTTTTTTGTGCGTCCCTCCTCTCGCTCTCTGCATCTTTTTTTTCTTTTTGTATGCAAGGTAAACATTTAAGGGAAACCACTGCCAACCAGTTAAAGAGGGGGTGTGCTTTTAAAAAAAAAAAAATTATTTTCACTCTTTCAAATGGCAGCTTTGTTGTTAAGCGAGCCATTATGACGGTTCCAAGAAGCAGGAAAGCAAACAGAGAGTTCATTCTTTGAAAGAAACAGCCAGGTATTCCCAGGTGTTGCTCTTATAGACACTCGCTTTCTCACTCGTCGCTAGACTCGTCGAAGAACTGCAAGAGAAGAATGACGTGACGTGCTTTCGAAGCCGTGTGGTGTTGTAGCTTCCCGATTACGCCAAACACTTCCCGTTCTCAATTTGTAATGGAGAATTACATTGGCTTGAATTTTAGTATTAGGTTCAAATATGTCCACTTTAAGCACTAATATGCAGTGTTTGTTTTAATACGAGATGCTCTATTCATAGCAAATGTAAAAGATTACAGATGTGAAAAAAGTCAATTCAGGAGAATACTCTTCAGCAATGAAAGGTACCAAAACGAATCCTTCAGATACAAACACGTAGCTTTTGAAAACACTGGGTTGCTACCATCTGCTGCGAATCTCCACTCAGAAGTCACGTGGACTTATCAAAACTTGGGTGACTTTTAAAGCAAATGACACACTCAACACATTTTGGTACCTGGTGAACAAGAGCTTTATCATTTTATGATAATTATAAAATGATTTTAATGTGGCAAACATATATTTTTTAAACATACAAACAGGCCAGACTGTACAAGATTGTCCATACAAAGATAACTAATTAGGACCGTGGTGTTATTTTTTCAACAGCACATAAATATTTAACACTTGATATATGCTACAGAGCTTACACTGCAGCTAAGGGAAAACAACGCTATGTATATTTGGTTTAAAACATCTAGATAATGCCCAATTCGAAGCATCAAACATTGCTTGCAAATAAATTAACTCTCTTGGCTGGCTTTCGTAAAATAACAGGGGCAATGAATTTGAAAACATGAAGTAGCTAGCAGATGTCGAGGATAAGTGCATTCCTGTGGTCCTGCATCGACCTTTCACCACGAACATCACGGTAAACACATGCACGGACAATGAGTTTCAGTCCAACATTAGTTTTTGAAACTCTGACTCACTTGGGTAAATATTAAAGGGCAGCTATTACATGAGCAGTCAAAGGCATTTTACACAGTCTTCATTATAGTGGTCAAGCTTATGAAAATACAACTCCCAACAAAGGAAAAACAAGGCCATAGAGGAACTATGGGATTGTGGTACCTCAGGTTATTCAGAGCAGGCCCTGAAAATAAAAGCACAAAGTTAACGAACCCTTACCAGTACGAACAATGCCAAGATCTCATTATATCTTTAGTTAGGATATAACCGGAGCTCAAGGATATTCTCTTTTTCCATTAAAGATACTAGACTGAACCTACGCACAACCTTTTTGAAGTTGAAACATGGTACACCCTACCTGCAAAAAAACAACACGGAGATACGCTCTCATGCATTCAATCGGTCTTAAAAGATATAAACTGTTACAGGAAACTGCATCTCTCAATATCTGCAAAGGATTTTATGCATGCAAACGAACGCTTCACTGAGATTTGGTGCTAATCCAAAAAAAAACTAAATAAAAAAATCCTTTTGGCCCCGTCCACAATGGGCTTATTAAAATGCCGTAGCATCAGTTCGTGGCTGAATGGCAGCTTGAAGAGACAATACATGTGTGTCTTTTGTCCCATACAAATCTGCAGAAGTGTTTGCTCCGTCAGCAGTGTTTCTGTGAAACATCTCTCCATGTCAAAACAGACCTGAATATCGTCATTCGCTCCCTAGCCTTGCCCTTTTCCAGCCCACTGCTCACAATGTCCTGCGGTATTCAGAGCGAGGGACTGGTTAGACTGCAACCACATGGCTCAGTTGTCTTTCCGTTCTCTAGGTTTCGGGCAGAAATGTTTGTTTGAGGAAGCCCTTTGTTCAGAGACTGAAGAGATAGGTGAAAAATGAACCGGAGGTCTGTGAGTACGAAGGCTAACATTGGTAGTGGATGTGTTGGTGCTGGTGAATTTTGCCGTCCACGTGCGAGTGAGTGTGTGTGTGAATGTCTGAATAGATCTTTGGGTAGACTTTGGGGGCGGCTTGGGCCAGCAGAAGCTGCTGCTGTTGTTGCTGCTGAGCCAGATACTCCTCGTAGGCGACGGAGCCGATGCAGTCTTTATCAGCCGCCGCGAGCGTTCGCTCTCTGGGCGGCTGCCGGTGGCCGTTGGGTAAGGTCTGGGCTGAGATTATGGCTCCTGAGGAACAGTGCTTCCTAGACTGGCAGAACCAGAGCAGGACGGTGCCCAGAATGAAGACCACTCCTGCCGGGATGCCGATGATGACGGGCCAGGGAAGGCTGGGAGGCAGAACAGACGGGATCGGAGAGAATGGTGGTTTTGGGTCTGGATGTGGACAACGATGAGACACAGTTAGACATGTATTCGATAATGCCAAATATCACGATAATAAATATGCACGGTATTGTTATCGAGGACCTACCGAAAAGAGAAACTTAAATGCATTTTAAGTACACTTTTCCCATAAACTGGTTAAATGCACGTGAGAGACGTGCTGAATGAAAGCGCACATTCACTCTCCGACAGCAGAGGGCGCTGAACAGCCCAAACGCAGCCGTTACCCCGGAAACACCGTAAACAAAGCAGCTGCTACTTTCTGATTGAAATGATTTAAATATCTATTCAGATTAGGGCTGCACCATTTGGGAAAAATTTCACATTGCATTATTAAGGTCAAAATTGCGATTCGCGATACGCAACTTGCTTGTTATCAAGGAAAATGCAGACACAGATTACTAATAATGCTGCAATCTGTATTTCTCAACTGAGACACAGTATACAGTGCAATCTAGCAACAACTGAAAATTTAAACTAGATCGTACAAAATTAAATAACAGTAACATCTTTACAGTACTGAATTAAATTACATTAAATTAACTTTAAAATAAAATTAAAAATCAAAAGTACAGATAAATAAAACAAATACCCATTTTTAGATTTTTACATGTTGTCCCGTAGCAGGTGCAGAGAAATGACATGAATCAGTGTACGGAGAGGAACGCTGGAAAATACGACAGAAAGATGCGTGTCTATAGCCTCGTGCGGAACAAGCTGCCAGTATGAAAGCACAATCGGCACGCGCTGATCATGCTCTGCATTAAGTACGCGCTGCTTATGCATGCAGTAAAACCGGCGTGTTTAACGTGAATCGCGCTGCAGGATGTCTAATTGCGTCTTTGCATTGACTTAACATGTAAATCACTCGCGCTTAATGCTTAATTCGTGTCTGGCGTGAACGCGAGAATGAAGAATGAATGTCTTTTTACGTCCTCGAATGCATTTGTTTATTTCATATAATCGCAACATTTGCTGTAATGTATTAGCATAGCATAGGCTGACATCGCGATTGCGATACGATTAATCGTGCAGCACTAATTCAGATGTTTGTATTCGCAGTGCATGTCTTGATTTTGCCAAGTTCGATGTGTCCCTAGGCGGACACATTTATTTGAAACTGGAATTTTAATGCAAAATTATAGTCTGTACACCTAAACCCTAAAATCAGAGCACATTATAAACAGCTGACACCAAGTATGGATTGTAAGTCTAAACTGGTTCTTCAAATCTGATTGGTTAGTCACAATGTTGTTCCAGGGACGTAATGCACGTGTGATGTCTCACTGTAAGGCAATACCTGTCGGTCTTTTAATCGTTTTAAATTATTTCTGGAAGGATCATATGACATAAGACTGCAGTAATAGCTGTGAAAATTCAGCTTTGCAAAACAGGAATAAATTTGACTTAACAATATATTAATATCTTAAATTACAATAATACTTTACAACATTTCTATAATTCAGACAACATAAGTGGGATTTTGTAAAAAAAAAAAAAAAAAATGTGTTCATGCTTTTTGCTACCGTAGCAACAGCATGAGAAATCTGGATTGAACCTTGACTAAACAGCCTGTTATAAGTGAACTTCAAGGAAACATTAAAACGTTAGAGAATAATACTGACCAGGGAGAACAGTAAGGAAGGCGCTGCGGAAGCTGTAGCCCATGGTATTGGCCCCGAGGCAGATGTACATGCCAGCGTCCTCCTCCTTGGCTCGAGTGATGAGTAGCTTGTTCAAATAGGAGCCGTCTGGTCGCGACCACACTTCACCCGTGGGCAACACAACGAAGCGATGGTCTCCGACCTCAATGGTGGAGTTGTACTTGCTCTCACCGCCTGGTTCGACCCTCTTTAGCCACTGGATAACCGGCTTGACATCACTGCGTACTTTACACTGGAAGGACGTGGTGCCACCGTAGTCTACTGTAGTGTTTACTGGATGAGTCCCTGTCAAGATGGGCTTGGAATTTGTGCGCTCTGTAATGAAATGAGGACAATTTTATTTACTAATCAGCATTTAACACAATTATGGGTCTATAAGGCCCAGATTGTTTTTCCATTTTGTGTCCTAAAATAGTTGTGGGCTATTTCGAGTAATGTCACATTCAATACGACTCTACTGAGAGAAAGATTAGACCCAACACATAGGAAGATATTTTGAAAAATGTTTGTAAGCAAGCTGTTTTGGGTCACCATTGACTTCCATACAATTTGTTTCCTACTATGGAAGTCAGAAGTGACCCAAAACAGCCTGGTTCTTCCAAAATATCTTCCATTGTGTTCGGCAGAACAAAGAAACTCATACAGGTTTTGGGCTGCTATTACACTGTATATTTAGTAAACCATAAAAACATGCAATATAGGCAATATATCAAAGCTGAAAGAATAATATAGAATTATCCTGCATACATAATTAGCCAATAATTAATTGAAACAGGCTTGTGCAGCGGCTAATAAAGACTGCTAACGTTGTTTGTTAGGATTGATTGGGTCCTAAACTCCGACAGCATGCCAGACAGCTGTTAATCCCTCTACAACAGCGTCCAGCAACGAGAGAAATAACGTTAAACTGATGCTGCACGTTCGTTCTTTCAATCCACACTATATAAGTGAATCATCAAAAGCTGCAGAGCATTCCAGGACAACATCAAAGGGATGAGGTGCATGACTCACGGATGACTTCCACTTTATAGGTGGCGTTGATCTCCCCGGCACGGTTGGACACATGACACGTGTACTTGCCGCTGTGTTCAGGTGTGAGATTCTTCAGACTGAGAGTCCACTGCTTCTTTCGGCCTTCGCCCACCTCCTCGGGCGTCAGAGGCCTGCTGTCTTTCAGCCAGATGATGTCAGGTCTGGGGTTGCCGCTGGCGGTGCACTTGAGCCTTACCGAGCTCCCCACTGGCCGGGCGATCACGCGCTTTCTCATTTTGGCCGGCTGTGTGAAGCGGGGCCGCACTACAGGGAAAGACAAACGGAAAGAAAGGTTTAGACAGCAGCACCTTTGCTTTTTGAAATGCAGTAACCTGATTGGAACAGTTTTCTCAGGTTTACAGTTGCACGATATATTCATGCACATCTCATCAGTAAATCAGTTTCCTTGATTAGTGGTACATCTCCATTAGCTGTTTTCTAATACAGCAGCAAGTGCAGTATCGCAATCGAATCTCCTGAGAAACTGAACGTGATCCTGCGTAGCTTGTCAAGTGATCTACGGCTCTGTGTGTTAAGGGATCAGTTTACTGATAATTTGCTCACTCCCATGTCATCTAAGATGTTTATGTGTTTCTTTCTCCAGTCGAAAAGAAATGAGAAATTTGATTAAAACATTCCAGGATTGAGTTCACTTCACAGGACTCCAAACGATTGGTCAAAACCAGTTTCAGTGTAAGGGCAATAAAGGATACCAGGTGATAAATAAGGGTCCTCTCTCATTCGTTAAAAAAATAAAAATGTATATGCTTTATAAACACAGATGCTCACCTCGCTCTGCCATTCAGACAATAGAGAATTTGGAGCATTGAGAACAGCGTCATGTTAAACACATGACAGACCATGATATATTTGAATGCTCTGAACACATTCATTTATATACAGTATGTTGATTAGTGAAATAACAGTTCTCTGACATTTGTCTGAAATGTAAGATAAAATGATTGCGATTGCTGCTTTTAAGTGCTTAGATAAATAAAAGGAAAAAGATGGAAGGCTGATTCATTGCCAGAATTTACACAACACCACTAACTTTACAAAGAAAATAAAGCATGAAAGTTTGTGTGTGGGCAAATTTACTGAGCAAAGCACCGCACCGCGAATGCAATCAGACAAAGCAAACAGCAGCTCCTCTGTAGTTTCATTCTGTAGTTCCCTGCTGACTGTTAGCGCTCACAGCAGACTCTGCACAAACACCGCAAAAGCAAATACAGTAGAGAAGTACGCATCTCCCACCAGCAGCCATCATAACGGCTATGCAACACGGTACAAAAACAAGCAGGTCAGGCCCTCTTTGAACACCGCAGAGTTTAGCGGTGCTCCGATATCAAATCAGATGGCAGCTGTCGGAGGGGAATGGAATGCTTCCCCCCTCACACTTCACATAAATAGCCTGCTCTTTGGCTTGTCAAACGTAATTACCAAAGCAAACACTGGGCTCCAGAGGTAGGAGCGTGCGACTCCAGGGAGTAATGAGCCACAGGAAATATTGTGGGGACCGTCCAATCCCAGACCACAGGTCTACCTGTCAGTATCTGGGAAGATTCAGCCACATGTGTGCCAGCTTGGGTTGATGGGAAAAAACTGTACGTGCTGTCCAAACCCTACGTGACAGGCTCATTTCCATTGGCCACATTTTTCTATCAAGACACACATCAATCGTAGACAAATCAGAAGCACCGCTATTATACAACAAATGTCACCGCAGCCACAAGTCAGCAATGATATTCTACAATAAATTCCATCACTACTGTACTTCAACAAAACAACAGCACTGCTACAATATGATGTCATCACTACTGTACGACGTCAAAAGTTCATCAATGGTACAAAACACTTAAGTCTTAAGTTCTTTTTTCTTTTAATGTTCTTTAAGTTCTAATGCGATGTACAGCATTTCATGAAAATCAGCTTATGAAACATCTTGGCAGCTGCAGTGCATTTTTTCAGTGACTTTCTGGGCAGCAATTATAAATACCAGGAATGAAGGAGATCAAAGGGGATCAGAGGACTGTAGCACCTTACCTAGTTTTCCCGTCAGGTCAGTGGAGTACTCGGTTTCACCAGCTGGCCTGGCACCTTCCCTCCCAGCACTGGAGTCATCTAGAGACGGAAAGAGAGCGGGGCAATGGAGTATTTACATATCAAAACAACCACATGCTCCTCTGATAAACATGAGAATCGACTCTGAGATTGGCGCGCATATTGGTGTTCGATAGCATTATTGTAATGCTTTAGCTAAATCACTGCAATCTTTCACCACCTAAAAGGAACAAAAGGAACAACTGTCTCCTGGTCATCTGACCAGTGAGCGAACATGATACTGTAACTGAGAGCTTTCAAATACCAACGCTGCATTTTAGGGATCGAGAGTTTCAGAAGTAGGCCAGAAACATAGTTTACTCAAGTGCGCAACAGTAGATGTTGCCATTACATTGCAAGCATGTGTCCTTGCTAGATATACTGTGCACTTGCGTTGCAAGGGTGGTAACAATCCTCAGGACTCGAGGGGGTGATAGAGTGTCCTTAAAGTGTCTCTGTCATTAATTCGGATGTTTTAATTCAAGTTTGCTAGTTTTATAGCTTGTTTATACAAGCTAAAAAGATTCTTTTCAGACTGATGACATTTTAAGACATAGCAACATCCAGAATTCATGTATTTGCATACATTTACTCAAAGGGGTCACAAGCAGCAGCTTCTTTTAATAAGAAAAGCTCATTATCTTAAAGGTTGTGAGTCGTCAGCAGCAGACTGTTCTTGCCTCTCTTTCTAGTCTCTGTGCACAGCCAGCATAGA
>JAUCMU010000026.1:1286746-1304319 GCA_032275025.1 Enteromius treurensis | reverse complement strand
TTCTGTTTGGAAACAGGTAAGGAGCAGGTAAGTACTGAAGCAATGGTTAGGTCCACTTACGTGAAACGAGCTCGGACGTCGAGTGAACAGTGGTGTGTGGTTTTATGCAGTGCTTGATTGTGCTGATGATTGCAAAAATAAATATGAAATAATATTATTCACATTTCCTATTTCCAACAGTAATCTTAATATGTAAATTGTATACTAATTTGAATGCTCTATAAGTTGCAAAAGGAAAATGTATAACCCTAATTGATTTGATATGTGTAACATGTCCAAGCAGAAATAGTAGCAAAATGATCAATGTCATTTGTCCTAAATGCATTTAGACTAACAGTTGGGACACTTACAATTGCATTTTCATCATGGCGCTGCGGGAAAATTCAATGCGGCTTTGTAAAATGCATTCTGTGCTGACCACGCCCACCCTCCGTCAATCATTGCTTTAAGGCGGAAGCGTGTTCGTTTACATAATTCGAAACATAGCGGCTGGAGATATGAAGTGGAGCGTGAACAGAGAAATAGTGGGGTTTTAGAAGACGTGTATGCATATGTAAGTGTTTTGCAGAATTATCAGCCTTAACAGACTGTGGTCACGTGAGCCGCCACATTCTGCGCACGTCTATTTGTGGTATTGCGATACGGATACATGGAGTGGACAAAAAGCTGACGAAGACATATCTTTCAGCGGTTATGAATTAAACATGCCCAAAAAATGTGGGAAAAACTATTTACAAGCATATTAATATTGGACAAGAAAAAAAATAAAACAAAAAAAGTTGCAATAACACTGATTATTTCCCACTTTTTCTACTTGCATTATTAAAATTCCTTCAGAGTTAACTTTCAATAAATTCTATTTTAGAACGACAATGCATCTATTTGTGTCAACTTCCCTTGGGTTAAGGTAACATGCATCACTTGGAAGTGAAAAGGGTCTACTTTTATTTGTGTGCACTGACAATATCAACAAAACGTGATTTTCTGCCTTCGCTTCTTGAACAGGAGAAAAATTAACCAAAACGACATGATAAAATAATCTACAGAAAGCTTTCAATTAAGACTTAACAAAAAATAAATAAAAAACAAAACCTCTTTAATTATAGCCTAATTATGATCCATTAGGATGACTTCTAAGTTACATATGGGGAGATTGTCATATTCATCTTTGTGACACGAACTCATGGAAAACACTTGTTTATTAATAATTATTTTAAATATCTCCTTACTATTTCGACACATTTACGGTAATTACTTTTACATGAATGACGTGACATGCACCTGTAACAATATGCAGATTAAAAACGTCTGTGGATAAGAAAGCATAGCATTTCTGGGGAAACTCAGAAACACAACTCGCTGCCTTCACTCTTCTCCAGAAACAGCGACAGCAGCATAGACAAACAAACAAACATGCCATTCCATTGGTGCTGGAACAGCATGGAATATAGACATAAGTGTTTTTCATTAGATGTAAAGTAAATGTGGATAGTACAGTGGATAGTAGTTAGGTAACGCATCTGCGCTCTTTCTGAATCCATAATTTGTCCTATGCAGTGGGGTGTGTGAATATGGCAGTAAAAATTAACCACAATTCTTAGCGAATAAATAGCATGTAAACTAGAGTGAAAAGCTTGCTCTTGACATGTAAACATCATAATGTTGCATTATTCGCGCGCATGTAAACGTAGTAAATTTTCTATCACAATGCACATAACTGGTGTGTGTTTTTTATGATTTAAGACTGTAGTGTAAACATGTTTACTTTGAAAAGTTTAATAGTAAATAAGACACAGGGAGACAACATTTAGATAAAATAATAAGAAGAATAGAAATATTTATTTGGAACAACTGTTGGAGCCTGAATGCTGCATGCACGTGCATTGTTGTCAAGGTAACTTTTTGTCCGTTGCTCCCTTCACAAAGAGAGTCCCAAACGCTTATATACTGCCCTTGATATCGGGATCAAAACTGGATTATTTACTCTATGCAGGGGCTGCTTCAGTGCATTACATGAGAAAGGAGTGTTGATTTAAACAATTTTATTGGGCACGTTTAATTCATAACCGCTGAATCGACGCGTGCAGAATGTGGCGGCTCACGTGACCACAATCTGTTAAGGCTGACAAAATTTTGCAAAACACTCCAGTAGTAATCTAGTTCTGTCACCTACATACGCATACAAATCTTCTAAAACACCACTATTTCTATGTTCACGCTCCACTTCATATCTCCAGCCACTATGTTTCGGATGATCTAAGCTAACATGCTTCCACCTTAAAGCAATGATAGAGTGGGCGTGGTCAGTTCGGAATGCATTTTCTAAGCCGCATTGAATTTTGCTACACATATCCATGATGAAAATGCAATCGTAAGTGTCATAACTGTTAGTCTAAATGCATTTAGGACAAATAACATTAAAATTATAATTTTGCTACTATTTCTGCTTGCACATTTTACACATATCAAATCAATTAGGGTTTTACATTTTCGTTTTAATTTTGCAACTTATAGAGCATTCAAATTAGTATTTAACTTACAAAGTTAGATTACTGTTGTAAATGGGAAATATAAATAATATTATTTCATTTAATTTATATGCACTAACCCCAGAGGTGTTGGATGACAAAGGCGTGTTCCTGGAGGTTCAGACCCTACCGTATAGTCTCCAGAGGTTCCGCTGGTAGCTGCACATCCACCAGGACAGTCCTGTTCCAGAGCACCATTGAAACCTTGCCGTACCCTGCCACAGCCATAGAAGCTGTTGTATGCCCAGTCACAACCAGGAGAACACTCGTCCAGTCCAGTTCCTGAGTCTAGGCCAGGAGAGCCGTTGTCCAGTTCGGTTCCCAAGTCAGGGCCAGGAGAGCCGTTCTCCAGTCCAGTTCCAGAGTCCCGGCCAGGAGAGCCGCCCTTGAATCATTCTGTCCTGTACCGGCCACGAAAGGCCGTCCTCGAACTCTCGTCCTGCCCTTTTCCGGTCACGGAGACCAACCTCCAACTCACCACAAAGACTATCGACTACCACGTAGCCTGTTCAGTCCCGGTGGAGAAGGCCTTCATTAACCTCTCAATGCTCTCTCTCATAGTCACATCAGCTCTGCCCTGTCCTCCCATGCCACTCTGGTCTCCTGTTCCACCTGCACCGCCCTGGAGAGTGTGTCTGCCCTGTCTCCACACCCTGCTCCACCTTGGTCCACTGACGAGCTCAAAACAGGTACTGAATCGGCCAGAGAGGCCATAACAAATATCTCTATGCTCCTTGTTTCAGTCCTGCCTGTTTCACTTTGGAGGGCGTTCTCGCCGCCTGTTTTGCCCAGGTGGGCATCACCATCTCCTGCCCTGGAGGACATCTCTGTCACCTGTTCAGCCCTGGAGGGCCTTCCCACCACCTGTTCCACCCGGGTGGGCATTAACATCTCCTGCTCTGCCCTGGGGGGCATCACCAACGTCGGCACTTTGAGGTGAGCAGTTCCAAGTGCGAGCTTGAGTGCAAGAAATTATTTTGAAAATTACTATGTGTTGATTTGCTGGCTGTACTGTAAATGTAGGGAATTCATGATAAATACTAAACAGTTTAACTAAATGTTGAAGAGACGTGAGATGAACAGATCTAAGTGTAAGCTTTTATTAAATTTATTAAACATAGTCAAAACACAGGCAGGGTCGAACCACAGCAAATGGGTATGGCACGAGCAAGACATAAGAGGGATCCTAGGATAAGCATGGGTCTTTGATCAGCATACAATATCCAGAGGGCTATACAAGAGGGGTAATCCAATAACGTGCAATAATCTAGGCATGGTGCAGACAGAGTCTGAAACAGCAAGACAAAAGGGTATCCAAAAAACACAGGCAATAAACAGGATTTAACTAGACTTAGAATGGCTCTATAAATCAGCTAGCATCACTAGGTAAGTGATAAACGCAGAACGATACACTGTATAGAGGTCGGAACTTCCTAATCATGGTGTTTGTGTAATTGAGTGCAGGTGAATCCAATCCATGAAATGGAATATGGGAAATGTAGTACAGGGTTTGTGTGGTGTGAGAGTCAATATAATAGAAGAGTGACATCTAATGGTAATTGGACAAAAGGCCAAGGACTGGTTTTGGGACAGTTACACTGAAGCTTTTGCGTCAGTCTGCTTTTTAGATTGCAACCTCTCACAGTCCTATGTTGTTGTTTTTTTTTTCTTTTTTTCTTTTCTTTTCTTTTATTTTGTCACTTTGGTTTGATCTCTATTCCCTGATTGGAAACAAAGTATAAAAAAAAATGAAAAACAACAGGACAGCGTAAAGTGTAGTAAGCCACTAAGTCATTGGTCTCAAACTCAATTCAAGGAGGGTCACAGCTCTGCAAAGTTTTGCTCCAACAAGCTCCAAATCACAAATGCTTGGATGTATCTAGTGATCCTATAGAGCTTGATGATCAGCTGGATCAAGTCTTTGGAGGTTTGGATTAGGTTTGGAGCTATGGCCCTACACAAATTAAGTTTGAAACCCATGCACTAGGTTCTCTCTATTATAAATTGTGAACAGTTAATAAAAATATAGTAATAAAGAATTCCTACCTTAAACACACACACACACACACACACACACACACATTTGTTTCTGTGAATTGTAGAGACTTTCCATAAACGTAAATTACATTTGTACTGACCAAACAATATTTTTTTTATGCCCTTACCCTAAAAATATTCCTTACAGAAAACCTGTGTGCATTGTTACATTTTCAGATAAACACAATTTGCTATTTTTAATATTTGTTTTTCCCTCTCAGGTATCACACTATTTTATTTTTTTTTTACTTTTCTGAAATCGGTCAGTCACTGTCAGGCTTTTTTGTGAAACTATGAAAGCAACAACAACAAAAAAGTAATTAACCGTATAATTTAGCCTTGAAATAACCACACTACTGTTATTCATTTTTCAATAGGACTTGGATAAAATCTTTCCCATCACATGTTGCTTTGTATTTTGTTCAGGCTTAAGCAGGATGATATAACATTTTGGTGCAAATATGCAAAGTAATAACCCAAAGCTTGAGGCTAAAATGGCAAATACCTCAACGGCAACTGTAAATTTTCCAGGAGAGCTGACATAAGCTGGTATAAATGTAATCCATACAGCACAGAAAATCAGCATACTGAAAGTAATGAATTTGGCTTCGTTAAAGTTATCAGGCAGTGTGCGAGCCAGAAAAGCCAGAATGAAGCACAATACAGCCAGAAAGCCAATATAACCCAGCACAGCAGAGAACCCTATAGCAGAACCCAGACTGCACTCAAGAATTATCTTTTCATTGTAGTATTTCATATTTTTAAAGGGAAATGGAGGAGATATTGTAAGCCAAAGCACACATATAAGAACCTGTATAACTGCAAAGGCAAGAACACTGAGTCGTTGTTGTGCAGGCCCAAACCATTTAATGACATTACTTCCTGGAAGTGTAGCCTTGAAAGCCATTAACACCACTATTGTTTTCCCCAAAACACAGGAGATAGAGAGGTCAAAGGTGATCCCAAACGCTGTGTGACGCAACATACAAGACCACTCAGTGGGCCGACCAATGAAAGTAAGTGAACAAAGAAAACAAAGAGTCAATGAGAAAAGTAGCAGAAAGCTCAGCTCTGAGTTGTTGGCTTTTACTATGGGGGTGTCCTTCTTGCTGTAAAACAGTATGGCTACAAACACAGTTAATCCTACTCCAAAGAGTGAGAAAAAGACTAAAACTATACCCATAACTTCTGTAAAGGACAGAAACTCTACAGCCTTTAACACACATTTACTTTTTTCAGCATTAGACCAGTATTCCCCTGGACACTGCTTGCAGTTATTTGAATCTGGAAAGGAAGTCGTTTTCACTATAGTTAGAAGACAAAAGGACAATTATTATTATTATTATTATTATTCAACTAATTTGATAGAAAAACTGCACCCTGAAAAGTAAAAGAAGAATACAAAAGGAGCAACTAACTAACTTTATTTGAAACTGCGAGATGGGCTGAAGTTTACCTGTCTCAGTACTGATTTCTCCTTCTGCACATGGAATACAGTCATAACAGCAGACTGGTCTTCCTTTCTGTGAAGCCTTCCTTGTACCTGGAGGACAGTTCTCACTGCACACAGACCTTGGCTTCTACATAGAAACATAATACTAATGTACACATACAGCCTATTACAGCTTTAAAACATTAACTAATTCAAGCACTGGCAGTCTGCTATATTGTGAAAATTGTTGAGAACAAAATTATTTAAAGTGATTTTATCAAAATGTTGCAGTATTATTAAGACTAATCAGCATGGTAGCCGGTTTTTCTATTGGTGAATGTCCTGACTGTCATTTGACTTTATTGCTCTAAATTTCCAGTGCCACAAACACATTTTGTAGACAGGTATATATATATATATATATAAAATTTTATTGCACTTTACCTCGAGCTGTCCTCCAGCCCAGATTATGTTTTCAGTGTCAAGTACAAAGCGTTGATCAGTGGGCATTGAGGCATCATAGTATCCCACTGTTTTAAATTTGATAGATCCATCAGAATCTTGCTGCCAGTTTACAACTTCATATTGAGCTAATGTGGCACCATTGCTGTCAAACCACACACGATCCCCCATCTTTACAGTAAAATTGACATTTTTCAGAGCCTCAACCACCTAACAAAAATACAGATTTAGACTGAAATGGGAATAAGAAATGAACACTTTGGCAAATAGATTCAACATAAACAGGTTAGCATTTGTTTTGTCTAAATAGATAGATACCTGCTGTGATTCTATTGTTAAGTTTTGTTTGCAACTTTCATGTTCTTTGCATTTGAGTAAACTATGCAGTGAATGAGCCACAGCATAAACTGCTTTGTAAACGTTACTAGCATATCTTTGTTCAGGCACATCTTCATTATAGTTTTTCAGCACAAGCAGATCCTGATATCTGCTGCAACTTAATTTAGTTTGAGAAAAATTCCTCTCAATCTCTGAGCATGGAAATGCTGTTTCCCAGAATGCTCTTAGAACATAATCTGCAAAACCTCTGATATTGAGTTTTTTCACTGCAAAGCCCAGTGACCCTCCCAGCACACGGAAGCTGTTTGATGTGATCATACTGCTTGCTGTTATCCATGCCTCAACACCAATCACCTGCAGGCCTGTAATGTTTTGAAAACTTAGCTGATCAAGAAGATTGTTCATCTCAAAACTGGTAAGAAATGCGATAATCACTTTGGCAGTGCCCTTTTTCATTGTGTCTACTACGATTTTTAATTTTTCAGTCTCTGTTCTCTGGAATTTTACAGAGTACTCTACACAAATGCCCTCTTCTTGGGCTACATTCAGAAATATGGCCATTCCATAGTTTCCATAGTCATTGTCACTGTTCACAGCTCCCACCCAAGACCAGCCAAAGTATTTCACTATATATGCAAGTGCTCTGCTCTGGTGATAATCGCTAGCAATAGTCCTGAAGACAGAGGGGTAATATTTTCTATTACTGAGACATTCACATGTGGCTGAGTGACTTATCTGGGGGGGAAAAGGATGAAACACTTATACAGTAATGTAAATGATAATGTCAAACATTTACTTTTAGTTTTCCTTACCACTGGAATTTTAAAAGATCCTGTTGTTCTGGACAGAATCACTGTGGCAGAAGATTGTGGTTCCCCTATGACAGCATGTATAGAGGATCGTCCATTGCATGTTTCCACTGCTGCAAACTCTGGTTCATTCATCAGTGCCATAGTTGCACTCATAGAAGCCAGTCTTGAACCACAGCTGTCATAAATTTTGTAGCCAACAGAAACATTTGGGAGCAACATGTCATTTTTGTTAATTTCATCTATGGCAAAGATCATTGTTTGAGCCATGCGAAAATCTTGTAGATTTACACTGTGAAAACATCACACCAGTATGCAACTAAACAAACAAACATATACAAAGTTGAATCTATTTGTTTTCCTTTTTTCATAACAAAATCATGAATATATATTGGATTAAATACATTTAAAAACTATGGCAGGCAATATAACAAACCTGGAGCATGATAGAAACTTAGGTTTTTGTGTAAACTCAAATGAAGACAATGCTAATTTACTGTGTATTGCCAAAATCGATCCAATAGTTATATCTCCATCCTTAGAAAACAGTGGGTACTCAGGGTCTCCCAATATTCTGCAATTTCGTTTTTCAGCTGTCACATTAAGGTGACAGAAAAACAGGAGTGTGTAAAGCAAGAGAAGCATCCCAGTGATTGAACTGAAGTATGACTGCCAAATTCAAATGACCTGATACAGGATTTTCATTTTATAGTCATTGTTACTATGGGTAATTTCTTGTAGACGTTGAAAGTGACCTCACAGGCTGAGCAGGAGTGGAATAGAGTCAAGCTAATTTGAGAGTCTAATGTTAGCCTATCAGAAGGTAGCAAACACGTATGTTGCAGTACTGTGCATGGAATGAAGTCTACGAAACCCTACTCAGTTTAATACAGAATACATATTCTTTATTTCATCATTTTGGTTGTATGCTTGCCTGTAGTTTATTTGGACCTATTTGTGCCCTGTGTCTTTATTTTGTGTTCAGTGAATTATAACCAAGGCCATGTAGTGTAGAAACAATTGCATAAAATGCATAACACAGCAAAAATTTGCTTTAGCTTGTTTGTTAGTGGATATCCACCTAAGACATTATCTGTTCAGTAACACATTCTATGAAGCCTGTATTTATAATACATTATTAGGGCATTCTAAAGGCATTATAATGAATGCATAATGCATAAAAAAATAAAAATAAATAAATAAACATATGTCTTATAAAATCTCATGAATAATCATAAAATCAATTGTAATACATATGATATTTATGTATTTGTGATTATAACTTGTAAGAGTATTATTATTTATAATACACAATGAACACCATATTCATTTTAATCTATGTTATTCATAAGTAAAGGATAATATCCAGCCAGCAGGTTGTTATCGCATAAAGCCCGACATGCTTATCTGTTGATACTGTTTTTAATAAATATTTTAATTAAAAAAAATAAATAAATAACTTTTTTTTTTCTATGTCCCTTTAGAAAGTTTCTTTTGAATCCTCTATGTGGCAGTAATCAGGGGAAAAAAGTTTTTCAAACACAGTGGTGGAATATTGCATATATTTTATTGTATTTATTCACAATTGTATGATAAATAAGGATATAAAGTCAGATTTTGATTATTTTGATTTGATTTTTTTTTAATTAAGTTTTTATTTGAGAGTCTGTAATTTAGGACCTGTTTGGTGTATGTCCCTGTGGAAAATTTATTTTTAATCCTCTATGTGGCAGTAAACAGGGGGGAAAATATTTTTCTTGATATCACCTTCTAAAAAAAAGTTATTGAGATTTATCTGAAAGGAGTCACTGGTCTAAGTCTACTTATAGGCAGCCGCTGGAAAATCATAAAGACGACCCGCCTCCTAACCTTTGCGAAGGGAGATCTCGGGCTCTGATTCGTCCACAATCATGATCGACGTGTCTATCGATCGCTAGAAAGCTCTGCTTTCTTGACGTATGACGCAATATGTGATGACGTCATCAGAAATCGCGCCTAATAGAGACGATCTAATAAAAGAATAATGACCTAATTATGTACTTATAAGTAGACATTGTACTACTATATGAAATAAAATGTACTAAACATGTAACTAAGTTCTGGAACAGCCTGTAATAATTATGATGGTGTAACAGACAGCTACTGTTACACATATGTTACAGACCGATACGTACACTTAATTACAATCTTGACACACTTTATTTTAAGTAGCTTATGCTTGTGTAATATTCTGTCATTTTAATGTAATTGGAAAGCTATTACATGTATTTAAGCACATATATGACAATCTGTGACATATGTGTAACAGTAACTGTCTGCTACATCATCATAGTTACAAATGGTTCCATAAATTAGTTACATGGTGAGTAAATTTTGTTTTATGTAAGTACAACAGCTACTACTAAGTACTTACAAGGTAACTATGCACATCTTGAAAAAAACACCTTGTAACAAAGACACCTTAAAATACAGTGTAACCCACAAGCGCATAATTGTTCAAATAATATGGTAGAAAATTTATACCAGAAAATGTTTGACTGTATAGTGATGATTACTATTTTTTCCCACCTGTTGCATAGAAACACAGCTAATACAGTCGAAGCAAGTTCTTTAAAGGAATAGCAATGCAAAGTAACAAGACGCTACAAAGAGTCTTCAAGTTCTACTTCACGATCAAAGCAAAAGCATCATTACGATATTTCTAAAGGGACAAACATACAATGAACAAAACAATACCAAAAAGCAGGGCACTCCAGTGGAAGAGTGGGACGAACACAACAAAAGACTGCCAAGACTTCAAAGGGACTCGTCCACAGACCCTGTCTCCTCTCCTCAAACACATCTAAACTAATTGGTGCATCTTTTCTCTCCGACCTCACTCTACTTGTTTCATTTCTACAGGTTGCACGACTATGGAGGCGAGGCGAGGCATTCAGTGGCCGGCCTTACAAAAGCCTGCAAGCCGACGAATAAAGGCTATGTCTAATGAGAGAGGACTCTTCCACTACACTAGCTACCAACCACAGAGGAAAGAAAAAGCTATTATGGATCTTTAAAAGAGTGGAAACTCTGGATAGGTGAGCTCAAAAGGAGTGAGGCACCTCCCTCTGTGACAGACCTTTGGTTCCTTCTCTGGGAACAATGGAGGAACAAGCTTAATCCAGCCAGCTTATAATGAGCTATAAGCTTCCTTTTCACAGCAAAAATGCCCTCGCTTACTTTGGTGCTAATCAGGGACAAATGCCCTGTCCTTTTCAGGTCCATTCCTTTGCCGTCGCGTTTTCAAGTGTCCTAGGTTGAAGATGAGATGGTTTTGAGATCCGTGAGAATGGTTGGGCTTGGCTCGACGTTCAAGAGGCACCGATCGCAACAGATCGTTCCTATTGCACGGAAACGATGGAGAGTTTGCAATTGTGCATTTGGGACAGTGAAGCAGGAACGAAGCCAGAGTGGCTTTCAGTGCTAAAATTGGCCAAAACAGGTTGTAGCGTTGGCCGTTTTTCGGCACTTGGATGCCTTCGCGGGCTGCAGTGGACCAGAACTACAGCCCAGGAACAACAACAAAGAGCTCAAACCCCATTCACACTGTGAAAGGACCAGCATCCAGCCGATGAAGCATGTAGCGAACAGGCTTTCTTCTTTCCCTCCACCGAACGAGAAGTGTGAGGAATCTATTAAAGCAAAATGACACGTAATCGGCTTATGAAGCAGTGCAAAATGAAGCATTCTGGGGCCCAAACCTCACTTTGCAGTTCAGCTCCTAGTGGTGCTTCCAGATAACTCTGGGGGGTTACGAAAAGCCGGCCATTACAGCCACGAGGGATCTACAAAGTGCTACAAATTAATAGGCCCTCTAACAGGAAGCGTTATTCCAAACAGCGCGACAAGAAACATTATAACAGCCCAAAACAAATCATTTTTTACACTTACCCAACCTAATTTGCCGTACACGTCTTCTTATTGATTTAGTGCTTGGGAATATTTGCTCTGACACGCAGCACCATCTGCTACAGATATTCTGGAAAGATTCAACATTATTTCCAAAAAATACTTTAGATATAACTAGTACTAGAGAAAGCGCATTTGCATATTGAATACTGACCAAATAAACAAATGAAAGAGCTTTACATTCACAGCTTTAAAACTTGTGATGTACGTTATTATTCTAACAGTAAACGGCCTATAGATATATAAGAGAATAATGAGTGTATTTCAAATAAGTAGGGTCAAAGAATGAACTATATATTAATGGTGATTAATATATAATACATATGGTAAACCAGTGCAAGTAAATCTTGGCAGTGTAAACCCTACATTCGTTTTGCATTTGCCACATATGTTGTGAGACAGTATAAGCACTATAGTCATCATAATCCATTATTAGTCTCAGTTTACGATGCACTGAATTTGTATGACTGGATTAATGCATCATAGAAGCACCATTTAGTACTAAATGATTTGAGAACAATATATTCAGCCTGTTTCTAAACCCTGACAAAACGTTGCAAAACTCATTTGACACATCATTATTTATTATTCATCCAAGGGTTCCTCTTCATCCGAGACTCCTTGAGGTACATCATCTCTCTTATGTGACTCATGTATCTGGCAACCCTCTCTAAGGCGCGTCTCGTGAATTCTCAACCCTGCGGATCGGAATGCACCTCCTCTTTCTTTCTCTTTCTGGTGTCTGTCTTCCACAGAAGGTGAAGCGATGCAGAACGCCTAGATGGAGGCCCCGTTAGACTTGCCTGCCTTGTCAGGACGTTCGTAAACGAGGGGGGTGGACGAAACGTAATCCCAGGCCTCGTGCATTCAAGCGGCCTGACTGCTTCAAAGTTTTGTTTGTGTTTTTTCTTTTCCGGCTCTTTGAGCGTCTCCCTCCACCAGTGCCTTTGAAACCCGAGCTCACCCCCACCTGTAACGGGACATGCGGCATGTTTTCATAATCGCATGTTTAAAACGGCATCTTTATTTCCCGAGCCCTGTTTCCGGAGGAATTGTTCACAAACAATGAGGAGGAGGAGGATTTGCTTGACTTGTGGTGCGGCTGTGACTATAAAGAGAGAGTTGAGGGTTCAGCAACACATTTATCTGGCTTTGAAAGAAATACTGACGCAGAGCCAGTTATTGTGGATAAGTATGTAGCAGGGTTTTATAAGTTCTTTTGTGGGCAAATTCAAGATAATCTCTTCCTCTGATTTTGGGACGGTTCAAAAGGTCGCTCTTGTTTGGTAATGATTAACCTACCCTCTAAACCACCATCAAAGAACGAGATGTTTTGTATCACACTGTAACAAACCAGACTCAATCTGTAACTTTGTTGTAAATTCATCGACTTGAAATGTGAACAGGAGACTTTTCTTTCCTCTATGTTTTCATAAGCCACTATTTTTCATTCTCTCTCTCCTTTGAACCATGATTGCCGTTACAACAGAGCCTGTTTTTCATCTTGAAGAAAACGTACTGTATAAGGTGATGTGTAGCTTCAACTCCACTGCAGCTGTTCTTCTGAGAGCTTGATCCACATCGTTTTGCCGTGCATGTCACTCGGCCAGGTCATGGTGCAAGTGTAGTCACAAGGAGTTAAACGTCGCCCCTAACCGAAACGTGACGTGTAGTATACTATTAAGTGTACCCTACTATTCAGGCTTAGAGGAGTACAAGAAAACTCTGCTTAGTTTCTACTTTGGTTTAGAACAGGGTGTGTGGCTGAATTATTGAAATATCAACTTCTCAGGGGGCACCAACAGGTGTAAACTTTACAGGAGTTCAGCAGACAAAAAAACGAAAAGAGAAAAAATATTTGAGGACCCCTGATTTAGGAGTCACATGAAAGAAGGCAGGGGCAATCCATCTTTCCATAGCAGTCCTCATTTAAATTACACCCGGATCCGCCGTGAAATAACAGCTATATACCGTAACGGCAGACTTCTGGAAGTAAAACCTTCATTCAGATTCTCCATAGAGAAATCGCTTTTTGTGATAGGATTTCAACCCCAGGACGAGCATGAGCTGGAACATTGTAAAGTGGTTGTGTGTGCTTCTGCATAAGCTAGCCGGATTGAATGCTTCCAAAAAATACGAAAGAAAATAAGATTTAAATGCCTCTATGTAATATACTGTTAAATTAAATATGGGACAAACAAACGAATCTCCCTCCGACAAGAAAACATTAAAACAACTCATTCCATAGGAATGAAGAGTTAATCAGTCATTAATTCTCCTTTATCTTATTTAATATTTAAATACTATTTTGCTCAACTGGCTCGTTGTAATGTATATGGTTTTGGAGATCTTTGGTTTGATTTAAGATCTACAGTACAACCCTTTATTTTGAAATACAGAGAAAATGAATGGAAGACATTAATGTATTTTCCTTCTCGTGCTCTCGGCAATCCCTTGGCCATAATTCACACATAGCATCCTTATAAGATGGACATTTAGCCTTTGCTATTAATTTACAATTTGGAAGCAGTACCATAAAAAAGAAAAATCATATATCAGTCAAACCGCTAAATCTAATTTTTCAGTAGAGTAACTGAGACTTAAGATATTACTGAAGTGTCACACAAATCTAATCCGGGAGATACCTGCTGCTGAGAACTATAACAGAGACACAGATCTCTCAATTAAACTGAAGAAACCAGATACATGCCGTCTGGATCTTTGAATTTCTTTTAATATTTAATACGTTCTTTCGGATGGACTCTATAAAGGATGCTATCAGATCTGTTTTCTTTCATTTATCCTCAAGACAGCTGTGGAATCTGACACCTCCGTCATGATCCGTGGATGGAGAACACATATTACAGTGCAACCGACTACACAGCTTAGAAAAGAGTTTAATTTTAAAAAGTCATCTTATTAATCATAAAATAATGATGTATAAAAATACATGTTTTAATACTGACTCAGATGTGGGCTGCCTAAACAACTAGCCCGGTCATTTATGGACACCTTGGGAATAGAATCACCATAATATATATATATATATATGTATATATTTTTTAGCATTATAAGATGGTAGAGCTTTAGTAATTGGAATAAGCATGAAAGTATATTTGTGTTTTTTCAAAAAGAAAGGGGGAAAATGCTAAATAATAGCGATAAATGGAATTGGGATACTACGAATTCTACTACTAAGAACGCACTAAGATGAATGTTTTTATGAATATTAATCATGTTGTCTGCATTCACTCGAATTGATTTGCTGAAATCAGAACAGGGATGACAGTAGGTGAGCGCCAGCCAATGAGATTGTTGTAGCGCATTAGCTCCGCCCACTACCAGAGAAACCGGCAGTTCTTAGTAGCTGAAGAATTCCAAAGGAACTCCGTTATTTTGACAGGAAATTACTACACGTACAGTAGCGCATCAATTCTGTGTTTTATGTAAGACTAGCTCTGTATCTTCACACTAGAGTTTATGGTAGGTACCTTACACAGAGCATCAATTAAGATAAACCTAGCCTATAATAAATAAACGACGTTGCATTCAACTGTAACGGTTGTAACGGGGGAAACCGCAACATGAAAAATGATCCTCTACTAATAAAATTCGCCTGCACAAGTAAATGCCCTCTTTTTTATTCCTTTTGGTCTGAAGACCTGAGAAATCTATACCGTATCAGACTTGCAATGGTACGATACAGACAAAACAAGCAACAAATCAGATTCAATTAGAAACACAGACAAAACTGGACAAAGAAACGAGTGTTAATAGAGATTCAGTAGGGTTTCACACAGCCGATGCTAGGGCCTCTTGAAGTCCAGAGGGAAACCCTGCGTAGAGATCAGTAGATATCTCCAGCTCCAGTTTTCCTGCACCGCGATCGTTACCAGATGTTGGCTGAACGGCAGCTTCTAGGGCCCGAGCAAACTCCGCGAATCGCTATAAATCACCAAGCACTTCCCCGCAGCTTCCTACATGTCTCAATTCCACAATCATGTCGGTGCTGTCATTTCAAACAGACGGTAAATCTAAACTCCATCATTTTGTTTTTCTTGCTGTAGTGAGTTTATGCAGGTGAGGGCCAACAAACACAACAATCATGGGCACGGAGAACTGAAAGAAACTATGAAATCTGTTCTTGCAATCCTTCTTTTTCCTTTCCATCACTCCTTGCTTCCGCTGGATGCTCTGAAAGCCACCTTTCTACTTATTATGTCTGCCAATGACGCATCTGGTGCAATAATACAAATGTTCACAAAAAAGCTAATAAACAAGGAGAGGAGATGGCAGTGACCGAGTAGGAGTAGGCATCCAGGGAGTAAAAAGAAACAGCGGACCCAGCGGACTTGACTTGGAGTCTGTAAGAAGAGAGAGCAGCTTAAAGCCAGAGCGGCCCATGATAAACGGACAGTAATGTCTTTCCCATCTGGTTTGAGGAAGGGCAAAGCCACTAATGAGTCCTATCAACACAG
The DNA here is from genome assembly GCA_032275025.1 of Enteromius treurensis. Taxonomy (NCBI): domain Eukaryota; kingdom Metazoa; phylum Chordata; class Actinopteri; order Cypriniformes; family Cyprinidae; genus Enteromius; species Enteromius treurensis. Next base: position 1,288,286 of record JAUCMU010000026.1, on the reverse strand, counting down.
GTCTCCTGTCTTCACAAGGACATTTGATCACAGAGCCACACAGCCCAGATAACAGATGACTGGACCTGATGTCAGGATACAAGGGCTGGGATGAAGATAACAGCTAGATTTTAGACAAGGCTCTTTGTGACTGCTTTTGGTTAGAGACCTGTGCTTGGTAGATAGAAACGATACCTCATATGAAATCTTTGTAGAATGAACAATTTGAAAATAATTTGAAGATTATCTTTGGTAAGCCTTTAGTATAACCAATTCTCATTATTAACTAGTCGATTGGTAGCATGCCTGTACTTATAAAGCACATATTATATATAACGTCTTGAACAACATGCACGCTACATATTGTTTTGTTTCTTTCTGTCCTTACGGATCATGGTGTAATGCACAATTTGGCTTCTGTGTATAAAAACATGAAAAGGAAAACTGATAAATATTTATACAAATGAAACACAGTACGAGACAGATTAACTGGCATGGGGAAAAAAAGCAGCTATAATAAGAAAAATGTGTCAATATTCATTAAAGCGTGCAAATATAAAAGAGTAATTATTATAACCACATCTTGAGAAATCAATACATCTTAGCTTACAGTCCCCACATTTAAAACTCATTACTCCACAAAAGGAAACAAGAATGTACTTTACAGTGAGGATCGCTTTATTTTACTATATGGAACACCATATAAAGACCATAACGCAGATGTCATGACATCCTATAAAGGGATTCCTCTAGGGGAATTAGCCTTAAAAGCCAAATCATCTACAAATATAAAAATGTTTTACTCTAAGTGCAATACCAGCCCAGAGAAATCAGTCTTTGCTGTCGAAACTTCTTAGAATCATGACAAATACTTTTTTTTGTATATTTTAATATCTGTGTTTGCACACTGTAAAAGAAAACCTAGGCTTTCCAAAACACCACAAAACAATGTAGCTAACACCTATCAAACTACACCTCGGCCTCCACTGGCACGGCTTCAATTACGTTGAAGGTGGGATGTGCCAGAAGAGGGATTAACAAACAAGTCCAAGTTCAAGGGCCCTGACTAAACAGCACGGCGGAGACGGTTGCGGTGCATCAAAGCCGTCCTGGCACATCTTGGGCGTCCCAGCACAGTGGGTGCAGCTGCTCCACTGAGGTCATCTTGGCAGCTGCCCCTGAAGCCCCTCCTCCTCACCCGCCCAAAGTTCAGGGGTTCGCTTATTGCCTTCAGCTGCAAAGCTAATTCTCATTCATGCTTAATAATACGAAGACTTTTTATACACGCTTGTTTTCTCACTCTCATATTGCCTGCTCTGACTCTCCTCGCATGTTTCACGATGTTTACTCTTGGCTTTCAACTAGAGTGGGAAGGATTTCATGCAGTATATTTATTTATTATTTATTTTCCTTATTATTCTGTCTGAAGTGTTGCTGCAGGCGCCATGTTCTGGAGACGCTGTGTGTCATTGTGAAAGTCAAACTGCTTCCGAAAGAGGACACGACTAGAAATCAGTGTTAAGTTGTGTTTCCAACACTGTTCCAGAACAGTTGAACACAA
>JAUCMU010000026.1:1260397-1272323 GCA_032275025.1 Enteromius treurensis | reverse complement strand
TCACAACGACACACAGCGTCTCCAGAACATGGCGCCCGCAGCAACACTACAGACAGAATAATAGCTCCGCCCTCTTTTTTATTTGTGGAAATAAGAATAACTCTTTGCTTTTGAAATCTTTGAAACCTTAGGGATCTTATCTATGCACATATAACAGCTTGTAAAGAGAAATCGCATTATGACCACTTTAAGAAAATTGTTATATGAAGAAGAAGAAAAAAAAATACAAATACCAAAGACTTAAATCCCAAACCCCAACTATTCTCCACTATCTTCTCCTTTCACTGAAAGACCGGTATTCCTGCCCTCTGTCCGTGCCCCGCTCCTCCTGCCTCGCACATTCCACACCGTGTCTCAGCCATGACTAACTTAATTTGTTCTGTGCAGGTCTCCATCAGAAAGCGTTTCATCTACATGCTCTGCAGGCACCTGACCAGGGCAAGAAGGCACACAAGACACCTCGTGTAAAGTTGACCCGTGAAAAAGCACAAAAGAATGGCATCCAGCACAGAGATCTAATGTAGACCGAGTGTTTCGCGAGCACAGCCCTCCAGTTGTTTGGAGAGGTAGTGAGATGCACAAGAGGAAGGGGGTTGTAGGACATTCCTCTCAAAGCTCTTATGCTCAAACAACGGCATCTGGGAGTGAACCAGTGCTGGGTCGATGCTCAGGCCATGTGCTACATGTGTTCTTAATGTGCGCTATGAAATCAGTTCATAGAGGCTCTCTGTATCATTTGTGATGTGGACGTTGCTCAGTCTTGGCGATGTTAGTGCCCTAAAACGATGCTATAATGGACCATTTGACATCCAGAGATGAAGGATCGGATGATGAAGTTCCTGATGACGGTCTGTGATACGCACAGGTGTGCTGAACTCGCTTTTCTGAGGTACACGGTTCATGCTATCTAAACAAAGTTCAGAGACTATGCCCATGATAAACCACTTTTCAGAGCCACGTTAGTCTGTTTGTGTAATGATGCAGTATAGCGCCGCAGCTTTCGTCGAACCCGTTTTCCTCAAAACTGCTTTTCTGAAAACCATAGCCATCAAAACATTTTTTATTTTTTTTTGGAAAGGGACCCTTGAACCCAGCTTTCATAAAGGTAAAAGGTAAAACTTTACCATGTGTTGTGTGTTTGCATCACATTTTTAGATTTAAATAAAATAAAAAAAAAGGTAAAGGAAAGCAATTCAAGCGCTGTTTTTGGTCCAAGGCTTGCAATTTGCATAATGGGGTCCACATGAAGTACCTGTATAAAATTACAAACGTAGCACTTCTGTAGTTTCCCGTTCCAATCTCCCCCGTCAGCCTGTCCTTGTAAAGTGCTTCAGCCCTGTATTCATTGTGGCGCCACAGGAGAAGAATACCCTGACCCGAGGAAAAAAAAGGACAGATCCGACAAAGTGTCCATTGACTGAAGGGGAACCAGCAATCCTGCAATATTGTCTCAAATGAATCCGTCGTCGTGGCACTTGTACCTGTCAGTGGACACTGAATTTTGCCCTCGCGGGCCGCTGATCTGTCATCTGCCTGGAGGTTATTTTCCTTTCGGCCACCGTCACGTGAGGGTCTTTCAGTGGCGGTTCCGTCCCACGAACAACCCCAGTCTCCGTTTCCGCTCCAGCCCAAAATAAAACGATCAGGCCCACGGGAGCCGGCTGTAAATCAGCTACCCTGCCAAATATTTTTAGAAACAGGGCCTCTATATGGAACACAGCTCTAGCGTCTGAAACGCTTACTATGTCTGTTAAAAGAGGTCTTAAAGGGAGAGTTCACTTAAAAGGAAAATGTTGTAATCATTGACTCACCCTCACATCTTCCGTGTAGTTTCGTCATTTTGAATAACGTGCTCTTTTTCAAGCAATTACAATGGAGATTGAAGCTTTCACGACACTAATATTATCAACTTATGTACTATAGAAAGTTCAAATGAAAAGTCATTTTTACTCACTCATAATCGGTCAGTGTCAGTGAGTTAACCTGGAGAACCATAGTGGCTTTGTAAACTGGGTCAGCCAATTCAAAATATATGAGCTGAAAGGAATGCTTTTTGTTTCTTGAACAACACAAATATATCATTTTTGGGTGAACTGCTCTTTGAACAGGACATGCTAAAACAACACAGTACGAGGCACTCTGGACCTCCAATATACACTGGATTTGAGGCTGGAAAAATGACACCCACACCTGTTACAAAAGAGCCCCTTATATCCCCATATAGGTAATTTTATCAGGCCTGATCCTTGGAGCGGCTGAGAGACACATAACAGCCAGCAGCAGATGAAGACTTCCACAGGTGCAAGCAAAACCTCTCTAAACAATAAAACTGACTTCACACTTTTTCCTCTGTATTTTAAATGCACTTTTAATGCTATATATTGGTTCTGAAAAAGTATTGGACTCAAACAAATGCAGATTTGACCAGTACAATGCCCGAGCACTGAAACCACTCCCACAACTCTCACACACTTCACACATTCCAACTGCTTCCTAACAGCTGGCTATGCTTTTCACTACTAACACACACACACACACACACACACACAAAACCCTGCAAAAGATTCAGCTGGAACAACCACGCCATAAAATAACTATTAACAAATGAAACACATTTAAACAACTAATTATTAAAGAAAAAATAGAAACAACGCTCAAAACCGAAACTTTGTCTTAGATGTTTCTCCAAGAAGTCCTTTAGAGATAAAAAAAACAAACAACATAACTTAGTATATTTAGTTAGTTATATTAATATTGAAAGCTCATAAACAAGGTGCTTTAAAATAAAATAAATAAAATGAAAATAAAATCGGGGAGAAGAAAATGTCACATGTTCTGTCTGACAATGGTGAGGAAAATCTTTGTGCATTTCACCACTCACTTAATGTCAATCAACTCTGCGGCTGTTGTTTAGGCACGGAAAACCTTTCACCTTGAACAGGGTATGCCAGCAGGGGAGGCATGTCATGATGCTCAAGAGACCAACGGGTAGCTTGGTATTAGGAGGGTCAGAGGGTTACATTCCTAATTGCCTTAAAAACTAAATGCAAGGGGCAAGGAGGAAAAAAAAAGCTGGACCGCAAATCTCTGGAGTCGTGAAAGTAGAACGTCCAAAAACAACAGATCCAAAGAGATATTGGACATCTACATCACACTTAAAAAATGTATAAACGTCACTTTTGACAGAAGGAACACAAATACATTTATGTTTGTTGACAGACAGTTTTTTTTTTTGCATTTGGAAGTATGCAAAAAAAAAAACTTAAAAAAGCAGCACCTTAGACGCTTGGAAAGCAATATGTCACGCAGTTCAGCACAAAACAGTTTCAAAAGTTGGGAGGTGCTGACATCTTTGACACGTCCAAGCCCTTGCACCTCACGACTGCACAGCGGTATGTGGCGGGAAGCGATGGCAGATTTCTTGACGTAGTTGATTTTCTAAGGGCAGGTCAAACGGCAGTACACTAAAAAAAAAGTTTTTTTACAGTAAAAAACAGCAGCTGTGGTTGCCGGAATTCGACCGTAGAAAATATGGTAACAGCTTCTGAGGTTTTACGGTAGAATACCGTCATTTCACTAACTGATATAACGTTAATATACCAACCTTTTAAAGCAGCGAATTCTGTTTTGTAGCTTTGAAATACACTGATAAGCACCAAAAAGACACATGATGAACCAAAGCCAATCACAAGCAGCTTTTAAATATGAACATATATAGAAGAAGCTCAGAGTCATTCACACAAACACTAAACACCATCATGATAAACTGAAATATGCAATAAACATTCATTTAACAACATTACGTGTGACACACAACCCTAATAAACATCACTGATAAGAAGAAACAGTCATTTCAAAGAAAAAAAAGCATCAAATTCAAACAAAATTTGAAATGGACTTTAAATTGAACCAGTTTTCCACTGTTAAAATCAGTGTATGATCTACCTTACCTAAACAAACTAAATGTTTTCGGGAAGCGGGCGCGTTCGCGTGCCAGGGGACGGCGTGACTGCAAGAGATGCCTTCCATCAATCACGTGCATTGCTGTTTTTTTTTTTTTTTGTTAGAGGTTGGCGTAGACTTCTGCTGCACGGGGAGCATCAGAGCCCTTTCTGACATATGACATATACACAGCTGCTGGTGAAGCACAGGCCCCAACACAAACTGACATGCCAAATCCCAAAGAAAACAAGGGGAGCTGTCTCCAGTCTGAGGACTGCTTTTCAACATCTCATTTGTAATGCAACCAAAAGAACAGCTGGGGATATGGGGGCGGGAGCCGTCCCAGACAGTGCAGAAGAGTCCCAATCATGAAACGGGAAGCGTTCGGAAAAGTGACGCACAGGCAGACAAAACATGAGAAATGTTATTGTAAGACCTCTGGTGTGGGGGTCGGGCATGCGACCCAACCTGGTCCTCTATGCTGACCTTTGGCCTTTTCTGCTGAGCACTGGCCAAACACAGACCACCGGCCCACAACAATGAGCTATTCTATCCCATGCTATGACCAGGAAGCGAGGGTGAGCGTGTGAAACGTGTAGGACTGACTCCCAGCAGCCATCAGCGGACTGTTTAACAAACGTCCCATTTGACTAAGATTTATTGCTTTGGGACACAGTATTTGTAATTCTGGTACTGTAAAGGGAATTTAAGAGCCGGCATATGCGTGACATCTGTAATCGGCTTTCCAATTCCAGTCTGGGACAGCCAACGTACTGGCTGGAAATGAACAGGGGCAAAATGCAAAACTTTTCAATTTCACCCCACAATTGAAGTTTACTGTGAAAAAAGAAGGAACTACATTACTGTTATATCTGCTTGCATTGCATTAGATGTCTTTTTACACATTTTTGAAGTGTCTATTGAGCTCATGAATGCCGTGTCTCATCAGAGGCGTTTAGATTAGACCTGCTGAAAACAGCACGGTGTGTGGCTCACTTATGTTCAATCAACATTAATAATCATTATTACTCCATCATTACATTCAAGAACAATAATTAACAGTTTGTCTAATACTGCAGGCCTTCCCTGTAATGAGTTCCAGTCGTTTTTACGCAGTTGCTGATACGGATCTATGGAAGACTGTTTCCGCCACAGAATAAAAAATATATATATATTAAAAGTTATTGTGACTTTTTATCTCACAATTCTGCCCTTTTTCTCAGAATTGTGAGATATAAATATGCATTTTTCAGTTATGAAGTCAGAATTAATATAAACTCACAATTACAAGTAATAAAATCAGACCCCATATCAGAGTTGTGTGATATAAACAAGTAATCACCATTTATAAATTCAGATTTTGAGTGGAAAAAAAGACTGATATGTTTCCCTAGTGACAAATAAATATACTTAAATGTACACGAATTACATTTATCTAATTTTCAGTAAACTACAAATACATTTTAATATTTATGTAATTAATAAAATGCCATACAGGTGTACTTTTAGTATACTAAACTGATAAACTTAAAGTCTAAATTGGAACTGATTTTATACTTAATTCACTTTAACTGTGCAGAAGTATTGCTGACGTCCAATTAAAGACATACTTGGTATATTTGATTGTGTTAAAGTGGAACTATTGCAAGTATACTTCAGGTACACTTTAAATATTTTGCATTTAAAGCGCAATATTAGAAGGAATAAGATATATGCATTGTGCACAAGTAATACTCCAAATAAAGTTTAATTAAAATGTTTAGATCGGTCAGTAAATATGAAAATAGATTTAAACTATACTTAGTAAGAAATAAAGATATTTTAAATATACTACTTTTTTACTAGGGTGTGAGTTTTTATCTCACAATTCTGATTTATTTATTTATTTATTTTTTAATAATAGTGGAAACAGGCTTCCATGCATTTCCCCTTTGAGATGAATTTAACATAACACTTATTGATAAAATGTCATTATTTAACAGTCTATAGTATTCTGATTGATTGAAGTGATTGGTTAAATTCAAATATTTGATATAAAAGTCAACAAGGATACATTAATAAGGTAATGCCTTTACTCGGAGGAAAATAAATAAACAAACAAGCAAACAGAAAGGAGTCTTTAAAGGAGAAGTAATTCACTGAGCTCGCTGGGCACAACTGTTTGGTGGACTCATGCTCCTAGTCACACTTTTAGCTAAATGTTTGTACAACCCCCAATTCAAATCGGGCTGTTTTTTCTCTTTTCACACTCCCATCATTACGAGCACCTCCCCCATCGAGTAACAAGATCCCGCACCAGCATCCAGGCACCGAGAGGTGCCAAGGCCAGAAAAGAAACTCCCCAACCTGCACTGCTGGATCTGTGAACTTCTGTTAGCCACTGCAAGAGACACGCCATATGCCACACATCCCGTGAGCTTTTGGTCTCTTTTTACGGCCTAATCCAAATCCCATTAGCCAGACTGACATAATCAATACTTTTAGATGACTGGCATCAGTTGCAAGTGAACAGAAATGCGTTTGCATTCAAAAGCTGGGTATTTAAACATTTACATACCACTCATTCTCTGATACATTTTGACCAAGTTAATGCATCCTTGGTAAACGATGTACAAAGCACATTCATCAATAAACACTTTATTTTATGAAGAATGAACTGAAAGGAGTTGTCCGAAGGCGTTTGACTTGTTTATGGTCTGTTAAACTTCAGCATCACACGCGGAGGTTTGTGTCTCGGTAAAGCAAATGAGACCATTTATGTTCCCCAGCCATTTTCCGCCTCATTACAGAAGAATGTCCCTCACAGTCTATCGCAAATCGGAGCAGGTGACACAACTATGTAAACACCATTTGACTTCACAATAAGTATTTTATTGGGCCCACTAAACGAACCTTCCTTGAGTCTTCCTCAATGGAAATAGGATCTACAGCTTTCTTTACTCACACAGGTTATCTTCACGGTAAACCAAGCATCCAGCCATCTCGTTGGCACTAGTGATTGTGTTTCTAAGGTTTAGGCCATAATGATAATAATCAACACTTGACCACTGTTTTAAAGCACTTGTAGGTGGGTCACCATAACGCTGTGTTTCTCCAGGTCATAAACCACGAGGTGGGAAAGGCTCAAAAAAGAGAGAGGGGAAAAGCGAAGGGGGCTGGGAGAGGTGAGAAAAATCACTGTTAGGTTTACAACTTCCCGGAGATGCCGGCTTAATGTCCATCAGACTCGAGTAAATAAGGGTGTTTACTTTGCAAGCAGACCATCTGACTGTTTGCTCCATTGAGATTTCTGATGCACGCATTTCCACCAGTTGTATGGACATATACTGCAAGGGTGGTCTACATCAGTGTAAACAAACACTTCGGCCCATCTTCAGAGCTCAGCCCCATATGTTCCCAAAAGACTCCCTTAAACTCTTCTCCTCCCAAAATATGCCCCACACAAGCCCAATTCCCGTCTGATGCACAAATGTATTTTTTGTTTCTTAAGAGCGAACACTGAAGTTATTCCTGTCATTTCATGTCGATATCATCTGAGAAAAGAAAAAAAAGGGAAACTGTAACTAACAAGGCTTGAGGGTCTCAGTGTTTAACACACAATGATATCCATTCAAGCTGCGAGGCTATTGCATCATGTAAGTGGCACATTTTAAGGTTTTTCCCTCGGACAAATTGTTGAAATTCCACATGAGATTGTTAAAGTCTACTTCTGGCATGGCTGCCGAACGGGCCAAAAGTGACTGAGATGGGACTGGATGCATATTGCATTTACAAACATTCAAGATATCGCCAGCTGGAACGAGCGGACAGCGAACGGGATCGGATGTCAAGATTCTACTTTCAGATGCCTAGACCCGTAAACATTGCAAAATGCTGCACCAGTGTTATATTTCTTTGTTGGCGCTGCGCAAACTGCACTTCCGATATGAACGGAACATGTTTGTCGTCTGACGAGAAGCACTCCTCTCACGTCAAGGACAAAGGAACCGTACTCCTGCACAGACTCTCTTCCTCAAATGACTCGAGTGCTGCTGCAACCTTAAATAAAAGTGCAAACAGATACCATTCAAATGAAAACCGATTTTATTTACTATGCACTGCCCATCAATGCCTATTATTCCAAAGAAAATCTTGTTTTTTATCTGAATGCAATAACTTGTTTAGCCAGTAAAACACCTTTATTTTTGGTTGACGTCACAAATCCCTCACCTTTAAAGTCTAGTTCCAGATGCAACTGTTCTATTGTAATAAACAGAGTATAAATGTAGTTAAAAGGACAGTTCACCCAGAAATTATATTTGTTCATCTCAAATGAAGATATTTTAATATCTTAGCTTGCATTTACCCAAAACCGCATTCACGATGTCATCTGAACTGAGCTGTTGAATGCATTTCTTCTGAAGACAAAACGATCACTTTATATGATGATGAATAGATTTAATTAAGGCTTTTCAAATCAAATACGGTCACAGGAAGATAAGCCATGCTTGTATGACACATAAGAATAAACCTCCTTGGCCCTTATGCGACGAGAAAGCATGTCATAACTTTAATTTACCGTACTTGATGTATTTGATGCATTGCTCCATTTCTATATAAGAACAGCCTAAATGACACCTTTTAATGCAGGGATAGAAATATCAAAGGTTTGAATGAAGGTGAAGAGGTTTGGAATGATTTTTTTGGACAATTTCTATATATATGTATTCATACACACACACACACACACACACACTACGAGTCAAAAGTTTGAAACAGTAAGATTTGTAATATTTTTATAAGATGGTTCTTATGTACATCAAAGCTGCATCTATCTGATCAAAATACAGGGAAAAAAAGTAATATTGTAAAAAAAATGTTCACCATTTAAAATAATGGGTTTCTATATTAATATACTTTAAAATATAATTTTATTTCTGTGATGCACTGCTGAATTTCAGCTTTGAATCACAGAAATACATTAGATTTAAAAGTATATTAAAATAGAAAGCCATTATTTTAAAAGGTAAGAATATAACTTTTGTCCTGTATTATTGATCAAAGACAATATATATATATATATATGTCAAAGAGAAAACATGAGGCCGCAACACATGAACAGCAATGCAATGATTATTGGCTGAACCACGCATCTGCATCATGAGGTCCTCGTCTTGGATATGAAAGAAGAGGTGCATTTTAGGAGCATTGAGATCTTTAAGCGTGCGCTTCATCAAATCGTTCTACTCTGAAACGACGATCACTTGGGCAGGTTTTTGTTCTGTCAGGTACAAAACACGTCTGCGACAAGCGCAACATATCAAACACACCCGCAGCTTCACGTTCCAGATACGATCGAGGCGGCAAATTGTCTGCGCTTCCTCACAAACACAAATCTTCCTGGCTCGGGAGGCACACCTTCGCTATTGCACGGCAAACAAACATAATTGGCTAATCTAATCTGCATTTCTGTTTACTTTTGGCTAAGCGTCTCCATGAAGGCCAGGGCTATGCAACCGTGAATGCCACATTGTTCAGGGCCCCTCACAGATGCAATCGGCCTCTCTCTCTCTCGCCCGCCAGCTCCGGTGACAGGCTGTTGAGTCTGAGGTGTACGCTAACCCTAAAGGGAGACTCCATCACGCTTCACATGCAGCCCTGATGGAGTGGAGTCAGTGAGCTGTACTATCTGCCCATCAGCGGCCCCGGCCCCCATTCAGCCCATTATGAATGGAAATGATGGTTCGCTTCAGTCCAAAAGGAAGACCGGAGAATGGCTAATGCGAGAGCAAGCATTCAGCAAACAATGCCAGCGACAGAACCTGAAAGTCTCAAGCTCTCAATGTGGACCTGAACTCAATAGACAGGCTGATCGAATTCGACCCGGCAAGAACACAAAAAAATACTTTTCACTCATTTAAAAAAGTTGCACAAACAAAATAAATTCTCTATTTAGTAAAGCACATGTGTTGCTGAATTCATTAAACATACTAGTGGGAATTGGTCTAAAGCGTCGGTACCTGACACATTTGTTCCCGAATGAGCTTAAATTTAGTTCAAACTTTTTAATGGAAATCTTGAGCATACAGACAAGCACACAAATCATGCATGTGACTGTAACTAGAACACAACTGATTAAATGTTCATAAAATTAACATATAGGGATAATAACTTTCAAGCTACGTAGTATACATCAAAACATAACTAAAGCATAGGAATTTAAATAGGGCTTTTTTTTTTTTTTTTACATTTCACAAGAGCAAATAAACGTGCACTCACCTCTAGCACAATCTGTCATCAAAACAATGTCAAAAATAAAGAGAACCATCCAAAAAAGTTCCATGATGTTCGTTTTAAGTCTGTCTGGTTCTTCAATCTACGAAAGAAATAAAGCTGTTAGTGTTGAATTAGTCTGAAACACCAGTGCTATGCCAAAACCCTTCCTCTGCTGCACTTTTGTAAATGTGTGTAGAATCCAATTACATTTCTAACACCACTTAAGTAGTCTTATATATATATATATATATATATATATAGCATTGCCTCCATTAAATCACAACAAAGCATAACCTGCAACATAAAGGTATTTTGTTTTGTGCAGTAAAAAGCACATGCGCACAGAAAAAAGCTGTTCCAAGTAGGTAAAAATGACTTGTTTCAACCATAAAACATCCAATAAAATATTCAAATACTTACCAACAGTTGAAAACGTTCCTAAATCTGTTCCTTGCGTCTGATAGATGAAATAGCATGCTTACATCCTCCCGAAACACTCCAGACAATGTCCAAGCTGTGCGCTACATCAGAAATCCTCATAGACTGTTTAATTATCACGCGCGACTGTATTACTGAACGCTCTTACGTCATGTGTTTTCGCGCGACACTTTTTAATGCACACGCGCTGATCCGCTCGCAGTAAACTTCTGTAAGTTAGATGACAGTCACCGCGCACTTATCGCCCGAGCAGCTCAAACACCATTCCCTTTACCTCCACAGATCCATCGGGAAAAAGAACACGACTGACAAATTATTTACAGCACACAAATTTGTACCAAAACGGTATTTAAAACACCGTTAGCTAAATATTTCGCCGTCCAGACACACACACACACACTCTCGGGATTGTTAGACAGTCCAGCCCTACGGCCAACTTTAGACCAATCACAGCGAGACTACTCACTCTTGCTGTTTAACTCTTTCACAATAACAACAACAATAATAATAATAATAATAGTGATAATAGAAATATATAGAAACTATTTTATAAATTAAAATTATTACTAATAGTATTTTCCTTATAAATAATAGTATATAATAGTACATAACCTAAATAAGTAAATTCTCAGTTTGATTTGTAAAACATCCCTGTTTTTCCACGTACTCCATCCATGTGGTGCCATTCACTGAAGACTGACCTGGACGAACGCCATCAGTAACAACGGTCTATAAAATCACTCCACATTTAATCACACGAGTGAGCACAAGAGTTCGAGTGGCCTGAGTGACAGCATCAACTAAAGTCAGCAAACAATACTAAAAGTGTCTTCATTTGGTAAGTCCTTGGTAAATACAGGTTGAGAGAGCGGGATTACATCTGACCTCGCCTCATTATTAAATATGATAACACCTCATTTTGGAAAAGTAATGTTTTAAAATTCATCGTTATACTATGCAATATATATACATGTGTGTGTAAGATTCTTACATGCATGTAGTTATGCACATGCTTTGCGCACTTTTAAATGGGGTGAGTTATAAAGTTATTGTAAGAGGACAAAAGTCTATGCAGCAAAAGTCCTAGGACAAATATAGCTCTCTCAAACAGGGCTCGTCACTGCCCTCAGCTGAGGAGAAACGTCCCAGATAACCTGCGTCATGTCTGAACACGTGCTGCTCTCTTGTGGTGGTTTTTCAAACTGATAAAAAAAAGATGAAGCGACCAAAGCATTTAAGACTGACCAAAAAAAAAAAAAAAAAAAAAAAAAAAAATAAAAAAAAATAAATA